>CM041807.1:13550393-13575393 GCA_023376895.1 Aspiorhynchus laticeps
CAGAACGACCAGACACAGGAACAGTTTCTTCCCTCAGGCAATCCATCTCATGAACACTTGACAATAAACGTGGAACACACAAACACTATTTACATTATTTATTCATCACACATACTTATTTTTTTCATTTCAAATTTGCACATATCAGACCTGTACACACATAATTGTCTATATTATATATTGTGTTTTTGCTATTTTGTACATTGCCTATTTGTATATTATTCTTTTATTATCTACTGTCAGTTTCTGTTTAGTTCCTGTTTGCCCTTATTTGGTATTTCCTGTCCTTGTTTCGTGTAATTAGTTCATCATCGTTAAGTCCTTTCACCTGTGTTTTGATTAATCATCCTGTTTAGCTCATTCGTTTGTCCCTTTATAAGTCCTGAGTTCTCCCCTTGTCTTTGTCGGTGTTTAATGTTAGTAAATGGTTTATGTGTGCTGAAGCTATTAAAGACTCCTTTTCAACTACTCCTTTGTCGTGCGCTACTTACTACAGCCCATACCGGTAACAGAAACACCGACCAAAAACAGAAGAACGGATCCTGATATGGATGACCGAGCTTTGCTCATCGCCGTGGCTCAGGCGAGTCACGACCCGTTCGCCTTTGCAGAGGCGTTCTCACCGATCGCCTTCGCCAGTTCGCTTGAGGGGGACGTCCTGAAGACGCTGTTCCGGCTCGGGATTACTTACCACCAGCCGATTAAGCTCCCAGACACCTCTAACCTCAACTGGCTGGAGACGGTCAGCCGGTGCCTGGAGAGTCTCCAATCCCGAGCCGGAAGCCCGCCATCCGCGACGAAGATGGTTCCGTCGCCCGAAGCGACGAGGATAGTTCCGCCGCCCGAGACGGCGATGATGGTGCCGCCGCCCGTGACGGTGATGATGGTTCCGCCGCCCGCGACGAAGATAGTCCCGCCGCCCAAGACGGCGATGATGGTTCCGCCGCCCGCGACGAAGATAGTCCCGCCGCCCGAGACGGCGATGATGGTGCCGCCGCCCGAGACGGCGATGATGGTTCTGCCGCCCAAGATGGCGATAATGCCACCGGCCATGGCGAAGTGCCCTCCAGTGCCTGCTCCTCGCAAGTGCCCTCCAGTGCCTGCTCCTCGCAAGTGCCCTCCAGTGCCTGCTCCTCGCAAGTTCCCTCCAGTGCCTGCTCCTCGCAAGTGCCCTCCAGTGCCTGCTCTTCGCAAGTGCCTTCCAGTGCCTGCTCCTCACATGTGCCTTCCAGTGCCTGCTCCTCGCAAGTGCCCTCCAGTGCCTGCTCCTCGCAAGTGCCCTCCAGTGCCTGCTCCTCGCAAGTGCCCTCCAGTGCCTGCTCCTCGCAAGTGCCCTCCAGTGGGCACCCCAGAGCCCGCTCCTCGCCAGCACACACGCGTCTTCCGGGAGGGGGCGATAACTGTTACATGTCAGTTTCTGTTTAGTTCCTGTTTGCCCTTATTTGGTATTTTCTGTCCTTGTTTCGTGTAATTAGTTCATCATCGTTAAGTCCTTTCACCTGTGTTTTGATTAATCATCCTGTTTAGCTCATTCGTTTGTCCCTTTATAAGTCCTGAGTTCTCCCCTTGTCTTTGTCGGTGTTTAACGTTAGTAAATGGTTTATGTGTGCTGAAGCTATTAAGACTCCTTTTCAACTACTCCTTTGTCGTGCGCTACTTACTACAGCCCATACCAGTAACAGTTTCTGTAATTCTGTTGCACTGTGGAGCTTCTGTCACTATAACAAATTCTATTAAACTATAAAAATGTCTGTCATAGTCAACCTTTTAAAATACTTGTCAAAGCCACACATTTCACAATTTTTGAAATGCTAATAAAAATCATCGACAATATACATTCATTCGTAATCATATGCCTAATATGATGACAACGGTTTGCATCCCTGTCCCTTCAAGCTAATACTTGAGTCATTACTAGTGGGTTACCATGATCTTCACTTTAGAATGAATTACACCTTACACTTACTAATTCATTAATCAAAGTTTCCTGTTAGTTATTAGTAATTACTAGAGTGCTTGTGTTACTCATGTGTTCCTGTGTTCCTGTGTAGTTATTCATTAATGACGAAACAGTATTCTAAAGTGTTACCACATTATCTTATTAATTATATCGTAACTTTCCCACACTCGTAATCATAGGGAAACCACTATAAGTGATATGTAGCTCCTTTAGCCTGATTCGGACAGTAATTGTTTCTCATATGGACGTCTGTAAAAATAAATTTACATATCATGCAATACAATTTTTAAATGTGTATTATAAACAGATATACAGTATATCGCGTAAAATTATATACAACTATAGCGTGTCTATTTTCCTATATTTAAACAGATAATAAATATGATTATATATTATAAAATATGCTTGGAATAATAAGAATAAATTTTATATAATAATAATAATAAGTATTTTAGAATACACTTTACACAATAATAAGAATATATTTGTAAATAATATTCATTTTATTTACAGCAGACAATCATGCGTCTGGCCACGTGAGCAGCACGTTCGGGTTCGTAGGATCACAGAACTCGCTCCATCCGAAAATCACCATCTGAATCCATGAGTTATATCACTGAGGTGATATGTACATTTATTTTTACAGACGTCCATATGAGAAACAATTACCGTCCGAATCGGGCTATAGTCAACTTAGATTTTAGATATGTTGCTCCACTCTCACATGTTAGCTATGAATAGGAATTTACTTCCATGGCAAAAGATGTTTTGAATCACTTTTATGCTTTTCTGAGGTCAAAAATGATCATGTGGAGGCCCTGGAATATTTTCTCATGGGGGGCCTTGGGGGCAAAAAGGTTGAGAACCACATAATCATCAGGAAATACACTGTATTCTAATGTTGTTTTTTATCCTTTCCCCAGCTAAACTAAGTGAGTAAAAGAGAGTTAGAGAACCTTTAAAGAACTATACAGAGGCTTAATGGGTTCAGAATTGATTAAAATCAACCTTTGGGCAATTAATTAACATTCACACACCCAACAGAATATAAGTCCTAAGCCCGAAACACACTGCACGATTACTCTGGTGGTCCCAAGTCCGGTGGTCTTGGAGGACCCGACTCTGGTGGTCTCAAGTCTGGTGGTCCTGGAGTACCTGACTCCGGAGGTCTCAGATGTCATCACAGAGTTGCCCGATTTCACTGCTGCTGTCATAATCAAGAATGTCATCTTTGCCTTTCACCTCATGGCTGTTCTGCATGCATGGGCCACTTCAGAGTCCCCTCCAGAACCCACTCCAGTCCGGGAGCCCTCAGAGTCTATTCCAGAGGCAGCTCCAGTCTGGGAGCTTTCAGAGTCCACTCAAGAGCCAGCTCCAGTCCAGGAGCATTCAGAGTCCACTCAAGAGCCCGCTCCAGTCCGGGAGCCTTCAGAGTCCAGTCATGAACCCGCTACAGTCCGGGAGCCTTCAGAGTGCACTCATGAACCTGCTCCAGTCCGGGAGCCTTTAGAGTCCACTCATGAACCTGCTCCAGTCCGGGACCCTTTAGAGTCCACTCATGAACCCGCTCCAGTCCGGGGGCCTTCAGAGTCCACTCAAGAGCCCTCTCCAGTCCGGGTGCATTCAGAGTCCACTCATGAACCCACTCCAGTTCAGGAGCCCTCAGAGTCCAGTTATGAACCCGCTCCAGTCTGGGAGCGTTCAGAGTCCCCTCAATAGCCCGCTCCAATCCGGGAGCCTTCAGAGTCCAGTCATGAACTCCCTCCAGTTCGGGAGCCTTCAGAGTCCAGTTATGAACCCACTCCAGTCCGGGAGCCTTCAGAGTCCACTCAAGAGCCCGCTCCAGTTCGGGCACATTCAGAGTCCACTCATGAACCCGCTCCAGTTCAGGAGCCCTCAGAGTCCACTCCAGTGCCCGCTCCAGTCCTGGAGCCCGCAGAGTCCACTCCAGAGCCTGCTCCATTCCAGGAGCCTTCAGGGCCTGCTCCAGTTCCCCCTGAAGTGGCGGCTTCTGCTGCAGAACCTCCCGAGGTTGCGGCATCCACTTCAGCTCATCTCAAGTGGTGCCAGCCCCGCCTTGGCCTCCTGCTCTGCCAGCTCCGCCCTGGCCTCCTGCTCTGCCGGCTCCGCCCTGGTCACTTGCTCTGCCACAGTCTCCAGGCCCTCCTCCACTCCACGGGCCTGGCCCACCACCCCTCCCCCTGTTCCGCCTCCTCTTCACCACCCTCCTGGACTCTTATTTTGTGCCCTGGCCTGTGGAGCCTCTGGAATCCGCTCCTTAGAGAAGGGGTTCTGTCACAGTCTTCAGCTGGTGTGCCCAGGATGGCCACCAGAGGACACTGTGTGGTTGTAGGCACATGGCTTCTGTTGTGTTTGTTTGGTGCCATTGCTCCACCTTTGTCTCCCTCGTTACCATCCTCATTTGTCTCCCTAATTATTCTCCAGGTGTCTGCAGTCCTGTGCTGATCCGTTGTTTTTTCATCAAGTATGCTCGTGGTGTGTATTATGTCTGCCTGTATTGCTGTTCCTAGCCTGCCTGCCTGTTTTCCCCCTCGGGGTGGTTTATGTTAGTTTTTGTTCCATTTTATTATTAAAAAAAGACCACTTTTCCTGCAACTTGAGTCCTCGCCTCATCTCTCCACACGCAACGTGACACCATGTACTAGATAAATTGGTCATCCATGAACAACATGCATACTCAAATGACATTGAACTAGGCCTGTAGCAAGTACCTTTAAACTTGTTCTATCTAAAGAACTAGCATATCTAGCTATAAATTTAATTCTAGAATTAACTTTTCCTATTCTGATATGTAAAGGCCATCTCTGTGCCATTCAGAGAGTAGATTGAAGAGAATTTCAGTCCTGTGTTCAAAAGCTCAAAAGCTCTCAAAAGAGAGTCTGTTTTAGCTCAGTCACCCTCTTTCAGTTTAACTTATGATTTTTCTTGTGATATTGCGATGTGCCGTCTTCTGACTTTAATGTTGACAGCATTGGAACGACTTTTCTTACTGCTACAATTGTCCATGGAGTAACTCAGCTCAGACTGGCTGTTGCCAGTGTCTTTTATATAACTCCTTTTATTTTACTCCTGCATTTCTGCTTTTTGCTCTGTTTCCACACAGTTTTGATTAAGCCATTACTGCCTGATTTGCTGTAAGGTCCAACAAATGTAAAAGGGTTGTTCAGAGATGTTAGGGATGTTACTGAATGGACTGAAGGGGTTTTACATGTGGAATATTACACTTTACACCAGGGGTTCTCAACTCTGGCCCTCGAGGTCCACTTTCCTGATGAGTTTAGCTCCAACTCTAATCAAACACATCTGAACAATATAATCAAGGACTTCAGGATTGCTAGAAAGTTACTGGCAGGTGAGTTTGATCAAGGTTGGAGTTAAATTCTGCAGGAAAGTGGACCTTGAGGGCCAGTGTTGAGAACCCCTGCTTTACACATTTGTTTGCTCGGTGAGCATGAAACTGAAGAAAAACTCTTTACAAGCTTCTTGATGCTTTTCATGGTCTTCTTTTAGTTCACATTTTATAAAGGTGATAACATTTTTAATAATTTCATACAAGTGTTTTTTCATTTCTAACACGGTCCAGACATTTTGACCTCCACGCTAGAAAGGTTAGTATTTCTGTCTGTCTGAAGAGATGGATCGCTCCCACTGTGCACTGACAGATCTCTGTGTGATTTATTTCATTTATAAGTTACATGTGTGTTTACGTTTTCTTTTGTTCATTTGATATTTTATCAAATGATGATCAACTGATAAATATATAGGGTCACAGACAGCAGGTTTACATGAATCCTTCAGTGAATCAGTAAAACATCACAAACAGTGCATGCAGACAATGACACTATTATTGTGTGCATAATTCATTGCTAGTATATTCCTTAAGGTGTTGTTTTGGTTGCCTTTGCATTTGTGTGAAGAATGTGAATGACTCCAATAATGCATCTGAACACTTGTTTTACAGTTTCTGTGAAATAATTTCTAGAAAAGTGTGTGTGCAGTGAGTTTATTTGAACTCTAGGTCACGTCTCAACTTCTCATTAAGAATCCACAACCACACCATAGTGAATTAGTAAACTACAGACCCATCTCAAATCTTCTGTTTATGTCTAAAATATTAGAAAAAAGCTGTGTCTGCTCAAATATGCTTCTTTTTGTTTGAAAAAAAAGGTAATTGTGATAGTTTTTAGATCTATCATAACACCAAGACTGCACCTGTTAATATTACTAACGAGCATCTGACCAAGGCTGCATTTCACTGCTAGTTTTATTCAATTTTAGTGCCATGTTTGTGTCAGACCTGTGTTCCCCATGTCACGTGTTTCCCCTCCTCTTGTGACCTTATTTGGTGTTTCCTGTCGTTTGTAATTATCAGTTCCCAGCCCTGTGTCTTTAGTCTCCACCTGTGTTTTGATTACTCCCCACCTGTTTCAGTTCTCCTCGTTTGATTTCCTTGTTTAAAAGCCCAGTGTCTCCAGTGTCCTGTGTCCGTGAATGTATGTCTTCCTTGCGTCATTAAAAACCTGTTTGATGATATCTCCTGGTCTCCTCGCTCCTTGCTCCTGGCTCTCCCCTCCGAGAGCGTGACAGATTCACGGACCTAAACATAGTAAGCGGCGTTACTCCTCCCTCGGTTTTGTTTTACGTTTTTGAAAAGTTTTTTCTTTGCTGTTTTTTCTCCCTCTCCGTGGCAATGGAGTTCGCCGCCCGCCTCTTTGCCCTCATCGGGAAGGACCTCCCCTTCATGGAGTACGCTGGGGAATTCTGTGGGCTGGCCGGAGTGACGGAGGTGCAGGACGCGGCTCCCCCAAGCCCGCCAACGCGGCCCGCGGCTCTCCCTTGCCAGCCGGCAAGCAATATGGCAGGCCCAATGTACCTTAAGTGCCAGAGCTCTCCAGTGCTTACTCCTCGACCCAGTTCTCCAGAGCCCCGGCTGGTTCCGTCCAGCTCTCCAGAGCCCCGGCTGGTTCCATCCAGCTCTCCAGAGCCCCTGCTGGTTCCGTCCAGCTCTCCAGAGCCCCTGCTGGTTCCGTCCAGCTCTCCAGAGCCCCTGCTGGTTCCGTCCAGCTCTCCAGAGCCCCTGCTGGTTCCGTCCAGCTCTCCAGAGCCCCTGCTGGTTCCGTCCAGCTCTCCAGAGCCCCCCCAAGAGGCGGCTCCTTGCAAGTGCCGTCCAGTGGCTGCTCCACGCCGGTGCCCTCCAGTGGCTGCTCCACGCCGGTGCCCTCCAGTGGCTGCTCCACGCCGGTGCCCTCCAGTGGCTGCTCCACGCCGGTGCCCTCCAGTGGCTGCTCCACGCCGGTGCCCTCCAGTGGCTGCTCCACGCCAGAGCCCTCCAGTGGCTGCTCCACGCCGGTGCCCTCCAGTGGCTGCTCCACGCCGGTGCCCTCCAGTGGCTGCTCCACGCCGGTGCCCTCCAGTGGCTGCTCCACGCCGGTGCCCTCCAGTGGCTGCTCCACGCCGGTGCCCTCCAGTGGCTGCTCCACGCCGGTGCCCTCCAGTGGCTGCTCCACGCCGGTGCCCTCCAGTGGCTGCTCCACGCCGGTGCCCTCCAGTGGCTGCTCCACGCCGGTGCCCTCCAGTGGCTGCTCCACGCCGGTGCCCTCCAGTGGCTGCTCCACGCCAGAGCCCTCCAGTGCGCACCCCAGAGCCCGCTCCTCGCCAGCGCACCCCAGAGCCCGCTCCTCGCCAGCGCCCTCTGGTGTCCGCGCCTGCCGAGCGCCCTCAAGTGCCCGCGCCTGCCGAGCGCCCTCAAGTGCCCGCGCCTGCCGAGCGCCCTCAAGTGCCCGCGCCTGCCGAGCGCCCTCAAGTGCCCGCGCCTGCCGAGCGCCCTCAAGTGCCCGCGCCTGCCGAGCGCCCTCAAGCGCCCGCGCCTGCCGAGCGCCCTCAAGCGCCCGCGCCTGCCGAGCGCCCTCAAGCGCCCGCTCCTCCGGAGCGCCCTCAAGCGCCCGCTCCTCCTGAGCGCCCTCTAGCGCCCGCTCCTCCAGAGTGCCCTCAAACGTCCGATCCTCCAGAGTGCCCACCAGAGGGGAACTTCCCCAAGAAAATTTTGGGGGGGGGCTATATATCCTCAGTCTGTGTGGCTGGGCCTAGGACCAAGGCCACGGAGCTCCCTGAACCACCGGGAAAAATAGTCCCCGAGGCTCCTGATCCGCCATGGCCTCCCGAGTCTCCTGATCCGCCATGGCCTCCCGATTCTCCTACCCCGCCATGGCCTCCTGAGTCCCCGGACCCGCCATGGCCTCCTGAGTTCCTGGATCCGCCATGGCCTCCTGAGTCCCCTGACCCACCATGGCCTCCCGACATCCCCGCTCCGCCATGGCTCCCAGAATGGGCGCCGCCCTGGAGGCCTCCTGTCCTGTCCTGTCTCCATGTCCCTTAAGGCCTCCAGGGCGCCCACCCCCCCTCCCCGTTGGATGGTGTACGGTGCGGGACGCACCGTTCGGGAGGGGGGAGTACTGTCAGACCTGTGTTCCCCATGTCACGTGTTTCCCCTCCTCTTGTGACCTTATTTGGTGTTTCCTGTCGTTTGTAATTATCAGTTCCCAGCCCTGTGTCTTTAGTCTCCACCTGTGTTTTGATTACTCCCCACCTGTTTCAGTTCTCCTCGTTTGATTTCCTTGTTTAAAAGCCCAGTGTCTCCAGTGTCCTGTGTCCGTGAATGTATGTCTTCCTTGCGTCATTAAAAACCTGTTTGATGATATCTCCTGGTCTCCTCGCTCCTTGCTCCTGGCTCTCCCCTCCGAGAGCGTGACAGATTGATGGCATAGATCATGACATACTCCTAGACAGATTACAAAATACCATTAGTATTCAAGCATTAAGACTACCTTTCTGACCAATACCATTCTGTTTGTGTAAATGAGGAAGCATCTAAACTTACAGCTGTAATGTATGGAGTACTGCAAGGATCTGTATTAGGCCTTCTGCTGTTTTCATTATACATGTTGCCTCTTGGAAATATTATTAAAAAACATGGGATTAGTTTCCACTGCTATGATAATTACATTTCTCTCAGACCAGATGCAATTTCTGAATGATCCAAGTTGGATGATCAGCTATTTTCTTCTAATGAATTCTGATAAAACAGAGCGTTCTCCCATTTAGTTGCTAAGCTCTGGAATAGCCTTTCTGATAATGGTCAGACTCACATTAAATGTAGATTAAAGACACATCACTTCAGCCAAGCATTCACAAAACACTTCTCATGAACTTGTACTATAATTACATCTTAAATTGTAAATACATATGATCATCTTTTGCATGAAATGCTATGAACAGCAGCTATGCATTATTCTATTCCCATCTCATGCCCATCCTGAGAAAACTACAGATTACTGCAGCCCCAGACTGGATCTAGCCTTTACGAAGGTTTCAGATGACACCAACACTTGCAAAGACTTCAGATGATGCCAACTTTGGATCGACATACAAAACTGTCAAATATTATCGTTATATTGTAATCATTGTGATCACAAGTTGTAATCATGATCATTGTGTCTGCTTAACTGAATACATGACGTTAACTAACCACATAACATGCCTAAAAACTGAATTCATTTAATTCAAGCTGCATAGAAACAATCTGTATTGTGAAAAGCACTATAAAATTAAAGTTGATTGAACTGAATTAAATATGCATTAGTGTGTGTCTCATGGGAAAACGTGCTGCCGTGCTTCAGTGCTCAGGCTAAAAAAGCCACACATGTTTATTGACTGTCACACACAAACAGAAACATACAGTGTGTCGCTCGTGCTGATGATCTGGAAAAAGCTATGTGTCTTTTTCATCCACGCTGGAAATGAGATGTTAGCATAGTGCACTAATGAAAGAGAACAAGTCAAAATGTTCAACACCCTGTAAGTGCAAAATCTTTTAATGGTCTAATCAATATTCTGACACTCCAGTGTGAATATTGGACCTTGATCACCATTCATTACTAGCACTGATTACAACTCAGCTTTTACAGAGGACTGGAAATCAATTCGTTTCAGAAATAATTATTTAGCAAAATGCATTTATTCCCTTGAAATTAGAGTATGCATTGACATTGCAGGACGTTATACAGAACAAAGCTATTATCTTATATTTTTACACAAAATGTCAAAGCCAAGATGCAAACCAGTTAGAAATAACATCAGGCAGAGCTGCTTTTAACTTTTGATGAAAACATCCATTACATTTTGACACTATTCATAGTCAGTTTTATACCTTTAACTCTATTTGACAAAAATAACATTTTAGAAGAGAAGGTGCAAAATTGATGTGAATATATTTTTTTTAGATATGATATTATAATGAAGAAACTACTGTAATCTTGTGAATTCTTTGTGCTTTAATTTCCAGTGTTGTAGTTGTGAGAAGAGTGCTTTCACAACATCAGTTTTTTCAACCCAAATTTGATATGTTGGGTTGATTGGACCCAATTTTGTTTGACAATAATTCATAATCAGTAACTAAACGGATGTAAAAAAGTACATGTATGTCCCGATACACGTCGCCTGTCCATGTTTGCGGCGCTCACGACAGCATGTGTAGAAAACAGAAGACAACTAATTAATGCAGACAGGAGAGAGAGCTTTAAATCTGCCTGCATTGAGGAGCGTGCTCTTTTAAACCTGAGTGTTTTCTCTCACAGCAGAACAACTGAAGCCGTGAGTGGGATGTGATTAAAAACACTTTAATGCACAGTTTATTCCCCAACTTTCAACTGCGATAAACAGTGTAAATACATCTAAATGCCACTTCAGATGAAGCTTCTGATTTTATAAATGATTCTAAATAAATTAAATTAAATATTTAACATAAAAGATTATGCGTGACACTGCTGTAAAGCAGCTCAAATGACAACATTCAGTCTTCATTCAGATTAAGTTCAGTTCAGATAGAGCTGCACAATGAATCGTGATCATGATTTCTGCTTCTCTTGATTTAAGCTTAACCATCTGTGATATTTACCCGCCGGTTATTTATCCTGAAAATGTTTCATTTTAATTTGTCATCTGCATCGGTAACGAGCCTCCACAGTCTAAAAGGTAAATATTGGCTGTATATGGAAATGTTCATTTCTGTCGCTGCTGTGAGGTGATATGATAACTGCACATGATATGAAGAATATGAACGCTTCAGGAGTCAGCTGTCCACGACAGGCCTAAACCAGCACAAAAACACCACACTCAGCAAAATACTGTCTAATTATCATCAAAATCCCAGCATTAGAAACAAGCAGCTGAATTTCATTCTCAGCAATGCGATTGATCTTAACAGTTTGAGCGGTACTTTTATATGCCAGTGTCTTTCATCTTTCACAAAGTTTGTTATCAAATGATGGGGCTATATGAAGTATTGCATGTGCTGATCTGAACACAGAATATGGTAGGAAACATATTTTTGTGCCTTCAGGAGTTTAAGAGAATCTAGTGAGGCATGATGCTTCCTGACTCGTTTGATAGATGACTGCTAACACAACATTAAACCGAGATCGGAAAGATCAGCATTGTTGGATTTCAAAGAAACGAACAACACTTGTTTCTTCCCTCACTCATAATTCAGCTCAGAACATGACTGTTGACAATCCATCTATCTGCCATCAGGAGCTGCTCGACAAACAGCCTTCCATCTAAATGTACATTTGGGTTACAAAAGAACATCGAGGCCAAACGTGATGAACGATGCTGTCGGAAGCCACAGCCTGCAGTTCATCTGCAGGAGAAACCAATCAATGCATCAACAAACTTCACATTCTGTCTGACTTTAACGGGTTATAAATGACAAACGGCACTGAAAGCACATGCTCGGACCCCGAAGCAATACCCCGAAGGATCTGGACTGTCATTGCTAGCAGCATCAAGGCTGATCCGGTCCCTCGAGGAGATCTCTGGAGACGTGTTGTTCCTTCAGCAAGAATCACTGCGTCTCACTGTTTCAGAGGAAAAACGCCTTTATGGTTTCAGCTCAACACCTGTGTGAGTTTAGCTAAACTGATGGCTACAATGGGGAAAAAGGTCAGGAAAAGAAAGACGAATATTCACACAGAAACAAACTAGAATATTAAATATTTAAACTACATTTTCAAAACAGCGAAGTAAAAATACAGTGCATTTGAATGAAATATTTGATTGATCAGATGCCATTTCCATTGTTTTAAAATCTGCTAAATAAATAACATAATGATTTAAGTTTACTAGTCATTTGTAGTGGTGATGAATTAAGCACCAAAAGATGGATATTTGCACACGTCAAAGTATGGCATCAGAAAGAGCAGAGAAGCACACAAGCATAGAAAGAGCATAGACAGTGGAAATTATTATGGGTTATCAATATCTGCCATTAAAATGTGACACATTTCAAGCTGGCTGGTTTTAATTAGACCATCAGCAGCTAATGGTGCAGAAGAGAGACGCCGGGCTGTCAGAGACCCAAGACTTGGCCAAATACAGTACTTTATCATGTTTGTGATGAGAAACTGATGCTAGTCATCAATGTACTGTACAAATCTATTATTTCACAGTCATTGGCAGAGATTGTTTATAAGAAAGACATACAATACCGCTGACCATGACAATGATATTTCATATTTTACTGTACATTTCCTCGTCCCACACCTGCATGTCTGTCGTTCTTCAGGACTTTGAAGAATGTTGGTAATCAAACAGTTTTAGTTACGATTGTCTTCCTCTGTATGAACAAAAACACTGAAGCATTTCTCAAAATATCTTCATTTATGTTCCACAGAAGCAAGAAGTATCATACGGGTTTGGAATGACATAAATCTTTATTTTTAGGCGAATTATACCTTTACAGTTTTTAGATTGGATAAATCCATGTACACTTAGCACATGCTTTTATCCAAAATAACTTAAATGCAAACACGATCGTTTAATTACAAGCCATCAGCGACACCAGAGACACAAGTTTGACTTCAGCACAGTATAGAGTCCATAATTATAGACCGTTTTATGCAGATCAAGACTTTATTTGCAAAAACAGATAACTGAGTTTTTATTAATTTCCTTAAATCATGTTTTTTTATTGTGTTGTCATGGTTTTATTGTGTTTTATTGTGCAAGTTAGCTGTATTATTTTTAGTTATTATTATTTAATCGAAACAACCCAACTGCAGATTGATTGATATTAATTGTAATGCAGGACAGGACAAAAAAAAACATGATTTTGAAAATTGAGTTATCTGTTTTTGCAAATTAACTCTTCAAATAGTGTTAGTATTCAAGAGCACATTTAACCGCTGTGTCATCAGACGGCAAACTCCTTTATAATGCTTTATCATAAGAAGACTTCTCATATTTCACTGGCAAACATATGAGGATATTTCTGCCTTTAACAATGTATTGAATATCCCTCAAGAATGAAACCTTGTTAAACCAGCTGTGTTAATCCTGTGCATCTGTGAACAAAACCACATCCAGACGGACTAATAAACCCATGCTGTTTCAGTCATAAACTACAACAATTAGTCAGAAGATAATCATATTCCCTCTTAATCATATCTACTGAAAGAAAATGAATGTCCCATACAGTGCATGCTATGATGTGGCAGTTAATGAATGACAAGGAGTCAAGCAATTCAAATCTTAAATGGTAATTCAATATAAAAGTTCATTTACATTTATGCATCTGGCAGAAGTTTTATCCAAAGTGATATTGCATTCAAGATTGAATTCTTGCTTTCCCTGAGAATCGAACCCATGACCCTGGTGTTGCGAGCACCATGATCTATTGTTTGAGCTTCAGGAAATCTGCCACTAATCGTCTCAAACCGTTTTAGTTGTTCATCACACCATACAGCCTTAAAGGGGACCTATTATGCCCCTTTTTACAAGATGTAAAATAAGTCTCTGATGTCCCCAGAGCGCATATGTGAAGTTTTAGCTCAATATACCCGACAGATAAATTTTTATAGCTTGTTAAAATTGCCATTTTTAGGGTGTGAGCCAAATCGCGCTGTTTTGAGTGTGTTGCTTTAAATGCTAATGAGCTGTTGCTTCCGGAGAAGAGGGCGGAGCTTCAAGTGCTAGCCTTTGCAAATAAGCATTACACTATTAATACAAGCCTGTTATCTTTACAGAAAACTACTCGGTTTAAAAGTCAGTCATCCGATTATACTGTGCATAATAAACTCGTGTTTATGAATTACACAAACGGGAGCACGGCGGGATAAAAATAACAACATAGCTGGTCTCATGCTATCACAAACTTTATAAGTCCCACTTCTGATTATGAGCTCGACAACTTCAAGCGATCGACTCACGTTGCTTTCATACGCAACTTTTAACCACCACATTCATATTCACGATCATTCATGAAGACAGCATCAGTGAAAACAGACAGAGACAATGATAGATTTAGCAATTAGCCTTACAGAGTGCCAAGAAGCTCTTTCAGAAGTGATACTTACTTTGTCTGGAGCTGGCGTTCATATCGAAGCTTTGATATTGATTCCTAAACATTTAGGGGACGTTACCGATTTTTTCTGGGATATTTTCTTCGAAAATGAAATTTAAGCACAGTGTCCTCGGCTCAGATTGGGGGAGATTATGGAGACTCCTATGTTCATTAGTGCATCCCAAAACACAACACTTGTAAAGCCTCTTTGGTGCTGACAGTGTATATATCTCCAGTAATGACGGACCGCAGCTTCTCACTCAGGGCTGTGTTTATGCTAATGAGGCAGAGAGCGTCACAAATGGGCGGGACTTGTTCCCTCGGTGACGTGAACAGAGAGAGAATCTGAAACAGCTCGTTCTGAGAGACTGTTTATGATTTATTAGTTTTATAAAAAAAATGAGTTGGTGGATTTTTAACATTATAGGCTGGTTGTTTTCACACACTGCGGCCACACAACTGTGTTCAAACACCTTATAAAAGTGATTTTTGCATAATAGGTCCCCTTTAAGATAATAAATAACAAAACAATTCATCATCTAATCTGAAAAAGGGTAAAGTCAGCCATCCTTTCTGGCAGTTTTTACATCACAACAAACTGTTTTTTCTGTTTAATTGGCAATCATGAATTAAGTAAAGAGGGAGGACATGTTCTCCGCCACCGTCTCTGTCTCATCCCAGACTTTTAATTGGCTCGACTTGATGGTTCTTCTGATAAGCGCAAACAATGCATTCAGATGATTGGCAACTCATTTGTTGGCATGTAATTAGCGAGAGAGCAGCATCGTCAGGAGCACGGATGTGTCTCCTTAAGGCTGCGCCGCCTCAGCTTTAATCACTTCTGCTGATTTTATTACATAGAAACATAATTCATAGCAACGGTTCGTGATAAACATCATAACAGCACCTGGATGACTGATGGAGTGGGAAGATAAGCTCCGACTAACCATACATTTAGTCATTTAGCAGAGGCTTTTATCCAAATGAGAACAATAGGAGCGAACATACAGGATCATGCATCGATTTATGACTTCAGCTATAGAGACAGATGGATGTATGAATTGCATTATTACATGGATAATAGGGAACAAATTAAATCTGGGTCAAGTAATGGCATTCTTGTTTCATTGAACTGTTAGTTCAGCTAAAAAAATCATATTTTTTGGATGTCAGCAAAGCTATCTCTGTAGTTTGGTATGTTTCTGTTTGTGTTTTAAAAACAAAGATTGCAAAGCAGCATTTTAGCCTGTCATGCTTTAATGATTTTATTATTTAAGAAATTAAATATTTATTTTTCATTCAGTGAATTATACATATGTTTTGTCAGCCGTACTCATGTTTGAACAGGTTTCTCTGAACTTTTTCAACAAGTACAGCACATCCCTGACCACTGGCTTTTCCAGCGTTTTTGCTTCACATTTTTGTAAATAAGATTTTTAAAAATTCCTCCAATAATTCATAGCTTGTGTGGTGAATCACAACATTACAGTTTGGGCTCTTCTGGTTGGTTTGTAGACATTGCTGGAGTATTACTGAGGGTTGTTTGCTGTTGTTAGGGCTGATTACTGCTGTTCTGCAGGATTGTTATGGTTATGATTTCTAGGCATCACTAGGATATGGATTATTACTCTACATTACTGTGGTGTATGGGCAGACTGCTCTCGCTCCCAGGGCATCTAATACCATATTGTTGAGAAGTGTAATAAAATAAAACATATTACACACTGTACGAGCACGAAGGAGATCAAAGAAAACTATTTTAATAAGATAAATCCAGGAGAACAGGCACGGAAACCAACTTAACATCGACGAGAACAGATGAAGACTAATGTAGAACTGAGGGTTTATAAACATGAACTAAACAAAGGGAACTAATGGGATAATTAACAAGACACCAACAGAATGACTAATTAAACAGACTGGAAAACACAGAGACAAAACCACAGACATGTAACATACATCATCTCCATCTTTTCCAAATACAGGAGCAAGTGTAGAATTATATGCACAACTAATATATAACACATCTGACTTAGATATAATAAAGTATAAAATAAAATATAAACACATTTTAAAAACCAAGTCATCTGAGGATAAAATCATGGTATTTTCTCTTCCAGAGAACGACTCTTGTGTTGTTTCATTCAGCAACATTAGCACACAGAGTTATAATCAATGTGCTTTTGAACCTGATTCATATTCTGTATCACTCAAACATGTCATGATCCAAAGATATGATAACACACCTGTGTATAATTTTCAGATAATTCTTGATTATCTTGTTGGGTGTGATTGGTTAGACAGTGGTTTCAACGCTGGTCCTGGGGACCCCCACTCTGCTTATTGTGTATGTCTCTCTTATCTGACACACTCGGTTCAGTGCAAGGATGAGCTGATGATCTGAAGCAGGTGTGTTAAATCAATCAATGTGTCCCCAGCACCACTGGGTTAGAGTTAGTGCTAAACTCAGCTTAGTGGTCCTGAAGCTGAAGAGCCTGATGCTTTCACCGACAGCAGTCTCTGAGGGACATTTCCGGAGAGAGGTGTGTGGGAATTAATGTCATAACTGGAAAAAAATTAGGTTATCACACGTGAAATAAAAATATGAACAATTTCTTTAAACATTATGGACATCACATCGCTAATTGATTAATTTTAGCAAATTCTTATGCTCACGTGACCCTTCTCCATTAGTGGGCGATGGGTGTTGTGTGGCCAATCAGCGGGCATTCAGCAGGCATCGTGTGGGTGATCAGTGGGCGATCAGTGGGTGATCAGCGGGCGTTCAGCAGGCGTTGTGTGGGTGATCAGTGGGTGATCAGATGGCAGAGCAGCAAGTGATCAGTGGGCGATCAGTGGGTGATCAGCGGGCGATCAGCAGGCGTCGTGTGGGGGATCAGCGGGCGATCAGAGGGCAGAGCAGCAAGTGATCAGTGGGCGATCGGTGGGTGATCAGCGGGCGATCAGCAGGCGTTGTGTGGGTGATCAGTGGGTGGAGCAGCGGGCGTTCAGCAGGCGTTGTGTGGGTGATCAGTGGGTGATCAGCGGGCGATCAGAGGGCAGAGCAGCAGGTGATCAGTGGGCGATCAGTGGGTGATCAGCGGGCGTTCAGCAGGCGTCGTGTGGGTGATCAGTGGGCGATCAGTGGGTGATCAGTGGGCGTTCAGCAGGCGTCGTGTGGGTGATCAGTGGGCAATCAGTGGGTGATCAGCGGGCGATCAGCAGGCGTTGTGTGGGTGATCAGTGGGTGGAGCAGCGGGCGTTCAGCAGGCGTTGTGTGGGTGATCAGTGGGTGATCAGCGGGCGATCAGAGGGCAGAGCAGCAGGTGATCAGTGGGCGATCAGTGGGTGATCAGCGGGCGTTCAGCAGGCGTCGTGTGGGTGATCAGTGGGCGATCAGTGGGTGATCAGTGGGCGTTCAGCAGGCGTCGTGTGGGTGATCAGTGGGCAATCAGTGGGTGATCAGCGGGCGATCAGCAGGCGTTGTGTGGGTGATCAGTGGGTGATCAGCGGGCGTTCAGCAGGCGTCGTGTGGGTGATCAGTGGGTGATCAGCGGGCGATCAGAGGGCAGAGCAGCAGGTGATCAGTGGGCGATCAGTGGGTGATCAGCGGGCGTTCAGCAGGCGTCGTGTGGGTGATCAGTGGGCGATCAGTGGGTGATCAGTGGGCGTTCAGCAGGCGTCGTGTGGGTGATCAGTGGGCAATCAGTGGGTGATCAGCGGGCGCTCAGCAGGCGTCTTGTGGGTGATCAGCGGGCGTTCAGCAGGCGTCGTGTGGGTGATCAGTGGGTGATCAGCGGGCGATCAGAGGGCAGAGCAGCAGGTGATCAGTGGGCGATCAGTGGGTGATCAGCGGGCGATCAGAGGGCAGAGCAGCAGGTGATCAGCGGGCGTTCAGCAGGCGTCGTGTGGGTGGAGCAGAGGGTGATCAGAGGCATCATGCGGGCGGAGCAGTGCCTCTTTGATGTTGTTGTTGTGCGGCGCTCCTCCTCCTCATCATCTGAATATCACAGACTGATGCTGGCCTTTGTTTGTGTGATTAAAGCAGGTGTCCCCGAGGCTGGTGTTTGTTCCTGACAGCCTGCATCAACACAGCTGTCAGTCGTCTGTCAGGAGGAGGAAAGCGTTCGCTTCCGAGCACCTGAAGATGCATCTGCTTTACATCAACTTAACCCAGCTTTACAAATGACTTGCTGAAGTTTGCGTGCTCGATCTCTGGTTACTGCTTTAGTTTTATGATGAAGTACTTTTATGAGACTAACGGAGACGTGTTAAACAAGCAGTTGATAAGCAAGTTTTTGATATAGAAACTTTCTATTCTCTGTTGAGGTTGTTCTGCTAGTTAAGATGGTGACCTGCACCTTATATAGATATTCACACTATAAATATTCACACAGCACATTGTGGTTGTTGCATTGCTGGGAATTCATGCTGTTGTTAATAGATAAATAATTTTTATTGTGATACAGTAGATTACTGTATAACAAATGAGAATCATCTTTGAAAGTAATGATAATTAAACTGTAATCAGAAAATGTCAAAGTCTTGCAGTGAGCTTTATTTTCTTTATGAAAGATACAATTGGGTAACTACCTTTAATCTTGTGTTTTTAATGGTTTTCAGATATCTCTATACATGGAAAAATTCTTATGCTCACGAGCCTCTGGCTACTGAGTTAAGAGTTCTGTGGTCACTAACATCAATCTACACTCATTTATTATGTTTTGTCAGATATCAGATATCTGTGTTTGATGGCTTCTGGTTCTGAAACCTGAGCTGGACGCTCCAGCACCGAAGTCCAGGACCATAAGCAGCACATCTCATCCTAAACTCCAGGACAACTTGCCATTACTGAGAAACTCAAGTGAAAAATGAATAAGGCAAAATTGCCCTCAGTGGTTAATTAGCTATGATCGTGCTGTTGGTGGCATTTCTTCTTAATTAGACGCATATTTTAAATCCCAAAGGATGAGAACGCAGCAAAGGTTTGTTTGGCTTTTAGCAGGAAGGTGAGCTTTTTTTTTTGTGTGAAAGTGGGTCACTGTCCTCCTCTGAAAAACAACTAATCAAACCAGCTCGACATCAAAAACACCGGCAAATAATTCATCACAAACCTCACAATAATTTCTCTTGTCTGAGTAGCATTGTTCAGAATAAAATCTGATGTGAAATGCTTTTCTTGTAAGTTATTGTTTTATTTGTTCTGTCCTGGTAAGATTGTCTGTGTCCCACACAAACATGAGCTCAATCCAGCTTTCAGAGCTCAGGAGTCACATCAACAACGGCAAGATTGGTCCGTTTTTAACCCTCGTGCTTCATATGCAGATTGGGTTTGTTTAGAGTCATGAGAAATCAATGCCAATATCCAGATATTTTCAATATTTCACAAGTTTCAAGGGTTCACAAACTTATTTTTGCCACTGTAAAATCACAAAATCTGTTGGGTGTTGAAAAAAGACACATTTTTCCACTATAAGGGTGTGGATCTATAGATGTGGGAAATCATACATGCTCTGCAATTAAAATTAATTATCATGTTAAAAGGAGTCCTAAGGAAGGACTCATATTCTATCACCCCATGCTAGAAACACACTGCCATTACACTAACTATCCTATTTTATTTCTCTTTATGTTGAAGAGGCTTTTGTTTTCAGACATTGTCTGATTCTTGTTATAAATCTGGGGAGAAAAGTACTCAACAAAATCAATTATTCAAGAGTCTATTGTGAGGGAAAGAGAATATGTGAGTAACCTCCTGTTTACATGACATCAGATTATTATAACGAGGGAGACGCTGCTCTCACTGTAAATACAGTCATGATGGTTTACAATCATCACCTCTTCCAGTCTCTCGTAGTCACAAACGAGGCTCAGCAGAACACTGAATCAAAACAAATGACCAAAAACAGCAATAAAAGAGAGAAAACAATGAACTGCTCCTACATTATTAATGCATTACGTATGGTACATAAATGCACACATCTGTACATAGACCTACTGATCTTGATGTATATTACTTTATTTATTTATTTTTCTTAATTTATTAAAATGCTCTTTTTATTCTTTTGTGTTGTATATGTATATATGCACCCAGAGCTCCTGGAAACTTGCGTGTTTGCACACACTTGACGAATAAAGCTCATTCTGATCCTGATATTAATAAAGCTCATTCTGATTCTGATATTAATAAAGCTCATTCTGATGATTCTGATATTAATAAAGCTCATTCTGATTCTGATGTTAATAAAGCTCATTCTGATTCTGATGTTAATAAAGCTCATTCTGATTCTGATATTAATAAAGCTCATTCTGATGATTCTGATATTAATAAAGCTCATTCTGATTCTGATGTTAATAAAGCTCATTCTGATTCTGATATTAATAAAGCTCATTCTGATGATTCTGATATTAATAAAGCTCATTCTGATCCTGATATTAATAAAGCTCATTCTGATTCTGATATTAATAAAGCTCATTCTGATTCTGATGTTAATAAAGCTCATTCTGATGATTCTGATATTAATAAAGCTCATTCTGATCCTGATATTAATAAAGCTCATTCTGATTCTGATATTAATAAAGCTCATTCTGATCCTGATATTAATAAAGCTAATTCTGATTCTGATATTAATAAAGCTCATTCTGATTCTGATATTAATAAAGCTCATTCTGATGATTCTGATGTTAATAAAGCTAATTCTGATTCTGATATTAATAAAGCTCATTCTGATTCTGATATTAATAAAGCTCATTCTGATGATTCTGATATTAATAAAGCTCATTCTGATGATTCTGATATTAATAAAGCTCATTCTGATTCTGATATTAATAAAGCTCATTCTGATGATTCTGATATTAATAAAGCTCATTCTGATGATTCTGATATTAATAAAGCTCATTCTGATCCTGATATTAATAAAGCTAATTCTGATTCTGATATTAATAAAGCTCATTCTGATTCTGATATTAATAAAGCTCATTCTGATGATTCTGATATTAATAAAGCTCATTCTGATCCTGATATTAATAAAGCTCATTCTGATCCTGATATTAATAAAGCTCATTCTGATGATTCTGATGTTAATAAAGCTCATTCTGATGATTCTGATATTAATAAAGCTCATTCTGATCCTGATATTAATAAAGCTCATTCTGATTCTGATATTAATAAAGCTCATTCTGATTCTGATGTTAATAAAGCTCATTCTGATTCTGATATTAATAAAGCTCATTCTGATGATTCTGATGTTAATAAAGCTCATTCTGATGATTCTGATGTTAATAAAGCTCATTCTGATGATTCTGATATTAATAAAGCTCATTCTGATCCTGATATTAAAGGCATGCAGTGAATGTGTTATAGATGCTCGTCTGTCTCCAGTGCGGTTGGTATAACACTGCTGCCCTCTCGTGCACATCACTATAAACACTATCACAGCTCACTCTTCACACTTCATGCATATTACACAGCTTTACATACAGCAGACATTTATTTCTGAAATTAGACAAATTAACATGACATGGACAAATTAGAAACCTGACATGGACTGGATTAAACATTTAAGTCATTACTGTAAAGGCCTGTAAAGCCTCAGGTTTTCCGTATTTTACAAAATTTTACCATAGTTTGATCTTTGACCAATTGTTTATAATACAAATGTGTACACTCATGGATGACAGTACTTTAGCCAGTAGAAAGAGCTCATTAAGAGCTTTCATTTGATGTATATATCTCCATTTCACCAAAACTGTAACTTACGCCCTTCTGGTTCTCACCCCTCGAGAGAGTAAATGTTGTACTTTTGTTACACTAAATAAATTGATTTGAAAAAAATAAGCTAGTAACTTGATGTATGAAGTCTGGGTTGTCCTGTGATGTGATGAGAAGACTGTTCTCGGTCAATGCTCTTCAGTAACAGACCACACAATAACACAGATCTGGTGAACTCTGAGCTGTGTTCTCTATCATGAGTCCGTCTCACCAACCTTTGTCATCTACAACAGTCTGAAGTACACTATATTGACAAAAGTATTGGCACCCCCTTCTTTAGAACAGATGCACTTCCAAATCTGTGGCAACAACGATGGGAACCTAATTCATGTATTTAAAAATTGTATTTCATCTCTGTTGCAACAGTTTTGTAAGTGTCTAAAATGACTGAACCCATATGTACAAGTCATTGGTGTTTGGTGATGAGTTTTTGGCTCAAGGTCTGCATTTACAGTCACACCAGAGGTGTTAAACTGGGATTAGGACTTGGTTTTATGCAGACCAGTCAAGTTCTTCCACACTGACTCAATCAATCATTTCTTTTTGAACCTTGTCTTATACACAGAGACATTGTCATGTTAGAATAGAAAAGAGTCCAAACTGTTGCTATAATATTAGAAGCACACAATTTCCTAGAATATCATTATATGCTTTAACATTAAGATTTGTACTCATAGAAATTACTAAAGTAGTCAAACCTGTTCATTAGAAGGGGTGCCAATACTTTTGGCAATATAGTGTATGTCCGATCTCTCCGAAGTCTTTAAATCCATCAGGTTACGCCCGGAATATGCGTTCCACCAATCAGCCCCATAGTTTGAGGAATGTGTTTTTTATTGGTAATTTGATCATTCCTGAACAGATAAACAAACTTTTTCGCAGTGCTTTTGTGGATTCCAGGGCTGCGTCTCCCAAAAGCATTGTGACTTAAGTAGCACTTGAAAATCATCGTAGATCTACGAGTGCTCTGGAGTAATCGTAAAGCCCGGCGTGCATCGTAAGAAGACAGGATTATGAGTCACCTGCAGGACAATAGGCAGATTATATTTTAACTTTTTTTTTTTATTGTACTTTATTGTACACTTTATCACTCGTTTTTTTATATAAAATGAAATAATTAAAAAGGGCACAAAACAAAACAAAAATACACATCTAAATTAAATTTACATTTGCATTTATGCATTTATCAGATGCTTTTATCCAAAGTGACTTACATTGCATTCAATTTTTTTTTATCTGCTCTTAAATGACTGAACAAAAAAATGAATAAAAGAAGTAATGTAGGAAATATGCTTCAAAGACTGGGAAAAAATAGCTATAAACTCATAAAAATCTGTCAATGGCTTGCTGACGTTCACGAAAACCAGCCATGTACTGGACCCGGAAATAACGTCTTGCAGATATTATATACAATAATATATATTATATTATATTAACATTTAAATTTGTTAATTTACGAGCCATTCTATAAATGGATATTTCAGCACTTGAGCAACGGATAGCGACTCCTAAGTAGCACTTAAAGCAGGGTGTGTGATTGTGTTACGTGCATTTTTGGGAAATGCATGTGAAACAATAACGAACATTCGTAAAATGACTCGTAGAAAACGCTCTGAAGGGCTAAGATCAATCGTTATCGAGAAGCACAGCCCAGATTGATTGCAAATCACATGATACTCACTGCAAGAACCTAATTTATACAAGAAGCATTGCTGAGGGAATGTGTTATTATTTCATTACATTAACCACAACATAATGAAAAAAAGATTGTTGTGTTATTCAAACATTTTGTTTATATTCCACATCTGATAACTCTCTACTCTCTCAAACAATCTTGTCTTCATACCTTCATCCAGAGATGGATGATCCAGTAAAGTGTGCAACATTCAGATTAAAGGTGGGGTATGTAATTTTTCAAAAACGCTTTAGAAAACTGAGTCGGGGTCGAGTACCAAAACAAACTTGTAGCCAATCAGCAGTAAGGGGCGTGTCTACTCATGATGTGGAGGAGAGAGCGTTCAGTGAACAGCCGAGCCGAGCGACAGAAAGATAGAGATGGCGGATAAAAAACAAAAGAGGAAAACGTCTGCGGAATGATAAGGCAAGAAATAGGACCCGTGTAAATATCGGATCAGCTTTCTAGCGCTGGAGAGAACTCAAGGAGCGGAAGGCCTGCGATCGGACGCCGAGGTTGCTTTGTTCTTCTCCATAGGTGAGTAACACCGTGTCTACACCGGATGCGGTGCGCCGCTCGCGTCCGGTGTAGACACGGTGTAACATTGATTTTGCTTTGTTTCACAGAACTAATCATTGCCTGGGTTACGTAGGCTGTGTGGGGCGGAGCTATCAAAATAGGGGTGAGACCCTTTTAGGGTATGGGGGCGTATTTGTTTTGGTGATTTCAAATATCAACATTGCCTTCCAGAAATCGCTTACCCCACCTTTAAAAAAGAAGAAGAAAAAACTTTGCTGACATGAGGCAAAAACACGCATTTTTGTGCATTAGGGTAAGGGTTAGGGTTAGGTTAGGGATGTCCAGGGGTATATGAAAACATTGGGATAATTTCAGAGCGGAATTCGAGGACTGTGAACTAGCTACGGGATTAATTGAGAAGCCCAAAGAGGTGAGAGCGGCATGTCGATATATGTTGACATATCTACAGTCACAATATTGTGTTAAGCGAGGAACAAACGAAAGACCCGAAAGCCATACTCGATGCCCTAGGAGACTACTTCAAGCCTGCGAAAAATGTAATCTACGAAAGGTACATGTTCATTTGTTGCAAGCAGTTTTCTCACGAGGCTGCGGGAACGAGCATCAACCTGCGAATACAGGGAACTCAAAGATGAA
>CM041807.1:13585393-13590393 GCA_023376895.1 Aspiorhynchus laticeps
GACTAATGCAACTAATAATGGTTAGTCCTGATTGGACATGCTTCTACACCAGATGACCGATCCCTGACCGGGAACTGATGTTATATCTCTGTTGTATTTCACTACTTCTGACGCCAAGCACAAATGGATTTGCTCCAGTCGTCTGTTTTAAATCCTTAGATATCTTTTCACTGAAAGAGATCTTTTATTAACCAAATGATTATTGATAACGATTTTTAACCAGTTAAGTATTCATTAATATAAAAAAACCTGTCGCCTCACCAAAAAGTAAAATAGATGCAATCCAGTCATTAGACAACACTATTTACATGAAGAATCAAAAAGCGTGTGTCATGAGTAACTGAACTAGTGTTTGGGATCTCGAGGTGTTCGCTCAGGAGACACAGTCATGATGAAGCAGAAAACACAACACCCAGAAGATTTGAGCGTGTGTGTGTGTCTTGTGTGTGTCGTGTGTCGTCAGACGCGGGTCTGGTTTCTGGGGACCGAGGTGTTGATGAAACTCCTCTTGAGGCTAACAGTTCTCCGAATGAAGGACTAATGAAGGACAGAGTCCCTCTCACAAGAACATGTGCAAATGTGAAAAGTGCATTAATATAATTGTAATAGGGTTGTCACGGTACCAAGATTTCAGTATTCGGTACCAATACCAGTGAAAATCCACGGTTCTCGGTACCAGTTTCGGTACCAAAGCAAAACACATAAATATGCTAATTAAAAAACACATTTTTATTAATAAAGTTAAACAAAAATAAACTGCACAAAAACCAATGCCATTCTTTATGCTTATTTAAAATTATTTCAAGTTTTTCCACAAGTAATAAAAGTATTGAAAAAAGTAAACAAGTTCCACCCAAATGTTTGTCATATTTCTGCTGAAGAACATCTGTAAACTGTGTGTTTTAGGGTTTAAAGGAAAATATAATATTAGTAAAGCGGTGGACTGAGTCTGAACAAATACAACATTAGATCATTGACTCCAGCTAAAATATAACATTTCAGTAAATAACAAACCTCAGCTTTTATAATAAATTTAGACAAGATTACATATATTTTAAGACAAGTGTATATCAAATAGAAGGAAACTAGTATTAAAAACACTTTACAATAAGATTACATTTTTTAGATAACATGACCTATCACATAAACAATAGTTATATATTGCATTTATTCTTCTTAGGATTAATTTCAAAATTTACAAATACATAAAATCAATCAATCAATCAAAGTTCAATCTGTTAAAATGATTTAATGCACAATGAACAATGATCATGTGTTTGTATTAAATAACATTCACAAACATTAATTAATGTTGTAAAAATATATTGTTCACTCACTGTAAGTTGATGTTAGATAATAACATGAAGTCATTGTGAAGTCTATACAGGAGATAACATTTGACTGCACTTTCATTTAATGCAAACTGTGTACATATTTAATTTTAAAGGGCTTTTAACCCTGCTAGTTATCCAGCCAAGAACAACAACAACTAGCAACTAACTAGCAAAAAAACAAACAAACAAAAACAGGCCAGAACTGTTTTCTGACGGACTGATACGACATAAACACTATTAACTGTTTGTACATTCTCCAACACACATATTTTAGATTCACAATTCATTTAAAAGCCTCTGATGTGTAACAATAGTAAATACCATCATGTCCTCCTGTTGTTTTTACCCTAATAAAAGTTATAGGCGCATTAAGTAGTTAATAAAAAAACTTCATTCTAATGCTCATTATATTAGCCGTGCTTATGCAGAGGATTAACTCCGCTATAACGGCAATGTTTATTTTAATCCGACATTCAAATTAAAATATGGAATAATATTCATAACAGAATATCTAAATATTAAATTGAAACTTACCTGCTTGAACCCTTTCATTTGATCCGGGTGTCAGTCTTTAAAGTGCTGTTAGTTTGATGTGTTTCCTCTTGATGTCGCACGTCTCAGAGCTTTTATGAAGCGAGCGCATCTGTGCAGCTTTCAGATCGCGCAGAAAGAACCGGGTCGACAGAAACCTGGTACCGTGACGTTTTCATTTTTTTTAGTACCGACTTGGTACCGAAGTACCGGGTCTTGTGACAACACTAATTGTATATATGTATTTGATGATCTATATGATTGTTTTGGTCCGGCTGGGGTTGATATCTGTCAGTCATGACCTGAAGCTGAAGCAGAGCTCAGATCTGTGTGTTTCTGGATCAGCGCGTGTCTCTCTGGAGGAGACGGGGTCTTGTGTTCTTCTGTTACCGGAGTAAATGCTCAGATCTGTGTGTTTCTGGATCAGCGCGTGTCTCTCTGGAGGAGACGGGGTCTTGTGTTCTTCTGTTACCGGAGTAAATGCTCAGATCTGTGTGTTTCTGGATCAGCGCGTGTCTCTCTGGAGGAGACGGAGTCTTGTGTTCTTCTGTTACCGGAGTAAATGCTCAGATCTGTGTGTTTCTGGATCAGCGCGTGTCTCTCTGGAGGAGACGGGGTCTTGTGATCTTCTGTTACCGGAGTAAATGCTCAGATCTGTGTGTTTCTGGATCGGCGCGTGTCTCTCTGGAGGAGACGGAGTCTTGTGTTCTTCTGTTACCGGAGTAAATGCTCAGATCTGTGTGTTTCTGGATCAGCGTGTGTCTCTCTGGAGGAGACGGGGTCTTGTGTTCTTCTGTTACCGGAGTAAATGCTCAGATCTGTGTGTTTCTGGATCAGCGCGTGTCTCTCTGGAGGAGACGGAGTCTTGTGTTCTTCCGTTACCGGAGTAAATGCTCAGATCTGTGTGTTTCTGGATCAGCGCGTGTCTCTCTGGAGGACACGGGGTCTTGTGTTCTTCTGTTACCGGAGTAAATGCTCAGATCTGTGTGTTTCTGGATCAGCGCGTGTCTCTCTGGAGGAGACGGAGTCTTGTGTTCTTCTGTTACCGGAGTAAATGCTCAGATCTGTGTGTTTCTGGATCAGCGCGTGTCTCTCTGGAGGAGACGGGGTCTTGTGTTCTTCTGTTACCGGAGTAAATGCTCAGATCTGTGTGTTTCTGGATCAGCGCGTGTCTCTCTGGAGGAGACGGAGTCTTGTGTTCTTCTGTTACCGGAGTAAATGCTCAGATCTGTGTGTTTCTGGATCAGAGCGTGTCTCTCTGGAGGAGACGGGGTCTTGTGTTCTTCCGTTACCGGAGTAAATGCTCAGATCTGTGTGTTTCTGGATCAGAGCGTGTCTCTCTGGAGGAGACGGGGTCTTGTGTTCTTCCGTTACCGGAGTAAATGCTCAGATCTGTGTGTTTCTGGATCAGCGCGTGTCTCTCTGGAGGAGACGGGGTCTTGTGTTCTTCCGTTACCGGAGTAAATGCTCAGATCTGTGTGTTTCTGGATCAGCGCGTGTCTCTCTGGAGGAGACGGAGTCTTGTGATCTTCCGTTACCGGAGTAAATGCTCAGATCTGTGTGTTTCTGGATCAGAGCGTGTCTCTCTGGAGGAGACGGGGTCTTGTGTTCTTCCGTTACCGGAGTAAATGCTCAGATCTGTGTGTTTCTGGATCAGAGCGTGTCTCTCTGGAGGAGACGGGGTCTTGTGTTCTTCCGTTACCGGAGTAAATGCTCGGATCTGTGTGTTTCTGGATCAGCGAGTGTCTCTCTGGAGGAGACGGGGTCTTGTGTTCTTCCGTTACCGGAGTAAATGCTCAGATCTGTGTGTTTCTGGATCAGAGCGTGTCTCTCTGGAGGAGACGGGGTCTTGTGTTCTTCCGTTACCGGAGTAAATGCTCGGATCTGTGTGTTTCTGGATCAGAGCGTGTCTCTCTGGAGGAGACGGAGTCTTGTGTTCTTCCGTTACCGGAGTAAATGCTCGGATCTGTGTGTTTCTGGATCAGAGCGTGTCTCTCTGGAGGAGACGGGGTCTTGTGATCTTCCGTTACCGGAGTAAATGCTCGGATCTGTGTGTTTCTGGATCAGCGCGTGTCTCTCTGGAGGAGACGGGGTCTTGTGTTCTTCCGTTACCGGAGTAAATGCTCGGATCTGTGTGTTTCTGGATCAGAGCGTGTCTCTCTGGAGGAGACGGAGTCTTGTGTTCTTCTGTTACCGGAGTAAATGCTCGGATCTGTGTGTTTCTGGATCAGAGCGTGTCTCTCTGGAGGAGACGGAGTCTTGTGTTCTTCTGTTACCGGAGTAAATGCTCGGATCTGTGTGTTTCTGGATCAGAGCGTGTCTCTCTGGAGGAGACGGGGTCTTGTGATCTTCTGTTACCGGAGTAAATGCTCGGATCTGTGTGTTTCTGGATCAGCGCGTGTCTCTCTGGAGGAGACGGGGTCTTGTGTTCTTCTGTTACCGGAGTAAATGCTCGGATCTGTGTGTTTCTGGATCAGCGCGTGTCTCTCTGGAGGAGACGGGGTCTTGTGTTCTTCTGTTACCGGAGTAAATGCTCGGATCTGTGTGTTTCTGGATCAGCGCGTGTCTCTCTGGAGGAGACGGGGTCTTGTGTTCTTCTGTTACCGGAGTAAATGCTCGGATCTGTGTGTTTCTGGATCAGCGCTTGTCTCTCTGGAGGAGACGGGGTCTTGTGTTCTTCTGTTACCGGAGTAAATGCTCGGATCTGTGTGTTTCTGGATCAGCGCGTGTCTCTCTGGAGGAGACGGGGTCTTGTGTTCTTCCGTTACCGGAGTAAATGCTCAGATCTGTGTGTTTCTGGATCAGCGCGTGTCTCTCTGGAGGAGACGGGGTCTTGTGTTCTTCCGTTACCGGAGTAAATGCTCAGATCTGTGTGTTTCTGGATCAGCGCGTGTCTCTCTGGAGGAGACGGGGTCTTGTGTTCTTCCGTTACCGGAGTAAATGCTCAGATCTGTGTGTTTCTGGATCAGAGCGCGTCTCTCTGGAGGAGACGGGGTCTTGTGATCTTCCGTTACCGGAGTAAATGCTCAGATCTGTGTGTTTCTGGATCAGCGCGCGTCTCTCTGGAGGAGACGGGGTCTTGTGATCTTCCGTTACCGGAGTAAATGCTCAGATCTGTGTGTTTCTGGATCAGCG
>CM041807.1:13595393-13600393 GCA_023376895.1 Aspiorhynchus laticeps
GTCTTTGTGTATATTTGTGCGTGTCTCTGTGTGTGTGTGTGTGTGTGTGTGTGTGTCTCTCTCTCTGTGTGTCTCTCTCTCTGTGTGTGTGTGTGTGTGTGTGTGTGTGTGTGTGTGTGTGTGTGTGTCTCTCTCTCTCTGTGTGTGTGTGTGTGTGTGCGTGTCTCTGTGTGTGTCTCTCTCTCTGTGTGTGTGTGTGTCTCTCTCTCTCTATTTGTGTGTGTGTGTGTGTGTGTGTGTGTGTGTGTGTGTCTCTGTGTGTGTGTCTCTCTCTCTCTGTGTGTGTGTGTGTGTGTGTGTGTGTGTGTGTGTTTCAGGCCAGCCGTGCGCTCGCTGCCCAGCAGACAGATGTTTGAACACGTCTTGAAGAGACACAGTGTGTTGTTTGTGTATGTCGGAGGCGAGTCTCCTCTGAAAGTAAGTCTTCATATCTACACTTAACTACAGTTAACATGTAAATGTGTGCTGAAGTCTCCGCTGTGTGTGTCTCCTTTAATAACTAACTTAATATTCTTTGATGTTCCTTCACACTGTATTCATTTTGGAGCAATCCATATAGATTAGATATGTATATATAATCCTCAATTGTTATTGACAGCATATACAAGCAAAAATCTACTTTCTTTTTTTCTTTCAATGCAAAATTTTATTTTCATAATAAAATAAATTATTAAACATTACAATTTCCCCCAAACTGCACTAAGTTACAGATGTTCTCTCAATTAAACAAAATAAAGTCCTCTGTGGCTGGAAACAGGTCGAAATGAGTTGCTGTATATAAAAAAAAAACAGATGTCATTCCCAATATGTTTATTATAACTTTATTAAATGTATCATCTTTCAAATCAAATTCATACATTGTATCAATTAATTCAGTTAGAATAATAAGAAACTGCAGAGTTGTTACGATCACTTTCACTGCAGCAAACACAGAAGACATTAGATGTATTTACAGACTGTGTGATGAAGCTGCCATAAATGCATATACACTGCAACTTTTCAAATGCATAAATAAATGTCATACGAATAATATTTTTTATATTTTTTTGAACATACAATTAAGAAATGTTTGGAAAAATGCATTGATACTTTTATATATAAAACAAACCACCAGTAGGTGGCAGCAAATGACTGTTTTAATAATTGAGTCATTCATTCATCCGATTCGTTTAAACGTCTGATTCATTCAGAAACGAAGCAAGTGACTGTGTTTATGAATCTGTTACAGAATCACTGACTCACTCGATTCATTCAGAAACGAAGCAAGTGAGTGTTTATGAATCTGTTACAGAATCACCGACTCACTCGATTCATTCAGTAACGAAGCAAGTGAGTGTGTTTATGAATCTGTTACAGAATCACCGACTCACTCGATTCATTCAGAAACGAAGCAAGTGACTGTTTATGAATCTGTTACAGAATCACCGACTCACTCGATTCATTCAGAAACGAAGCAAGTGACTGTTTATGAATCTGTTACAGAATCACTGACTCACTCGATTCATTCAGAAACGAAGCAAGTGACTGTTTATGAATCTGTTACAGAATCACTGACTCACTCGATTCATTCAGAAACGAAGCAAGTGAGTGTTTATGAATCTGTTACAGAATCACCGACTCACTCGATTCATTCAGAAACGAAGCAAGTGACTGTGTTTATGAATCTGTTACAGAATCACTGACTCACTCGATTCATTCAGTAACGAAGCAAGTGAGTGTGTTTATGAATCTGTTACAGAATCACTGACTCACTCGATTCATTCAGAAACGAAGCAAGTGACTGTTTATGAATCTGTTACAGAATCACCGACTCACTCGATTCATTCAGAAACGAAGCAAGTGACTGTTTATGAATCTGTTACAGAATCACCGACTCACTCGATTCATTCAGAAACGAAGCAAGTGACTGTTTATGAATCTGTTACAGAATCACTGACTCACTCGATTCATTCAGAAACGAAGCAAGTGACTGTTTATGAATCTGTTACAGAATCACCGACTCACTCGATTCATTCAGAAATGAAGCAAGTGACTGTGTTTATGAATCTGTTACAGAATCACTGACTCACTCGATTCATTCAGAAACGAAGCAAGTGACTGTTTATGAATCTGTTACAGAATCACCGACTCACTCGATTCATTCAGAAACGAAGCAAGTGACTGTTTATGAATCTGTTACAGAATCACCGACTCACTCGATTCATTCAGAAACGAAGCAAGTGACTGTTTATGAATCTGTTACAGAATCACAGACTCACTCGATTCATTCAGAAACGAAGCAAGTGACTGTTTATGAATCTGTTACAGAATCACCGACTCACTCGATTCATTCAGAAACGAAGCAAGTGACTGTTTATGAATCTGTTACAGAATCACCGACTCACTCGATTCATTCAGAAACGAAGCAAGTGAGTGTGTTTATGAATCTGTTACAGAATCACTGACTCACTCGATTCATTCAGAAACGAAGCAAGTGAGTGTGTTTATGAATCTGTTACAGAATCACTGACTCACTCGATTCATTCAGAAACGAAGCAAGTGACTGTTTATGAATCTGTTACAGAATCACTGACTCACTCGATTCATTCAGAAACGAAGCAAGTGACTGTGTTTATGAATCTGTTACAGAATCACTGACTCACTCGATTCATTCAGAAACGAAGCAAGTGACTGTGTTTATGAATCTGTTACAGAATCACTGACTCACTCGATTCATTCAGAAACGAAGCAAGTGACTGTGTTTATGAATCTGTTACAGAATCACTGACTCACTCGATTCATTCAGAAACGAAGCAAGTGACTGTTTATGAATCTGTTACAGAATCACCGACTCACTCGATTCATTCAGAAACGAAGCAAGTGACTGTTTATGAATCTGTTACAGAATCACCGACTCACTCGATTCATTCAGAAACGAAGCAAGTGACTGTTTATGAATCTGTTACAGAATCACCGACTCACTCGATTCATTCAGAAACGAAGCAAGTGACTGTTTATGAATCTGTTACAGAATCACCGACTCACTCGATTCATTCAGAAACGAAGCAAGTGAGTGTGTTTATGAATCTGTTACAGAATCACTGACTCACTCGATTCATTCAGAAACGAAGCAAGTGACTGTTTATGAATCTGTTACAGAATCACTGACTCGCTCGATTCATTCAGAAACGAAGCAAGTGACTGTTTATGAATCTGTTACAGAATCACCGACTCGCTCGATTCATTCAGAAACGAAGCAAGTGAGTGTGTTTATGAATCTGTTACAGAATCACTGACTCACTCGATTCATTCAGAAACGAAGCAAGTGACTGTTTATGAATCTGTTACAGAATCACTGACTCACTCGATTCATTCAGAAACGAAGCAAGTGACTGTTTATGAATCTGTTACAGAATCACTGACTCACTCGATTCATTCAGAAACGAAGCAAGTGACTGTGTTTATGAATCTGTTACAGAATCACTGACTCACTCGATTCATTCAGAAACGAAGCAAGTGACTGTGTTTATGAATCTGTTACAGAATCACTGACTCACTCGATTCATTCAGAAACGAAGCAAGTGACTGTTTATGAATCTGTTACAGAATCACCGACTCACTCGATTCATTTAGAAACGAAGCAAGTGACTGTGTTTATGAATCTGTTACAGAATCACTGACTCACTCGATTCATTCAGAAACGAAGCAAGTGACTGTGTTTATGAATCTGTTACAGAATCACTGACTCACTCGATTCATTCAGAAACGAAGCAAGTGACTGTGTTTATGAATCTGTTACAGAATCACTGACTCACTCGATTCATTCAGAAACGAAGCAAGTGACTGTGTTTATGAATCTGTTACAGAATCACTGACTCACTCGATTCATTCAGAAACGAAGCAAGTGACTGTGTTTATGAATCTGTTACAGAATCACTGACTCACTCGATTCATTCAGAAACGAAGCAAGTGACTGTTTATGAATCTGTTACAGAATCACCGACTCACTCGATTCATTTAGAAACGAAGCAAGTGACTGTGTTTATGAATCTGTTACAGAATCACTGACTCACTTGATTCATTCAGAAACGAAGCAAGTGACTGTGTTTATGAATCTGTTACAGAATCACTGACTCACTCGATTCATTCAGAAACGAAGCAAGTGACTGTGTTTATGAATCTGTTACAGAATCACTGACTCACTCGATTCATTTAGAAACGAAGCAAGTGACTGTGTTTATGAATCTGTTACAGAATCACTGACTCACTCGATTCATTCAGAAACGAAGCAAGTGACTGTTTATGAATCTGTTACAGAATCACCGACTCACTCGATTCATTCAGAAACGAAGCAAGTGACTGTTTATGAATCTGTTACAGAATCACCGACTCACTCGATTCATTCAGAAACGAAGCAAGTGACTGTGTTTATGAATCTGTTACAGAATCACTGACTCACTCGATTCATTCAGAAACGAAGCAAGTGACTGTGTTTATGAATCTGTTACAGAATCACTGACTCACTCGATTCATTCAGAAACGAAGCAAGTGACTGTTTATGAATCTGTTACAGAATCACTGACTCACTCGATTCATTCAGAAACGAAGCAAGTGACTGTTTATGAATCTGTTACAGAATCACTGACTCACTCGATTCATTCAGAAACGAAGCAAGTGACTGTGTTTATGAATCTGTTACAGAATCACTGACTCACTCGATTCATTCAGAAACGAAGCAAGTGACTGTGTTTATGAATCTGTTACAGAATCACTGACTCACTCGATTCATTTAGAAACGAAGCAAGTGACTGTGTTTATGAATCTGTTACAGAATCACTGACTCACTCGATTCATTCAGAAACGAAGCAAGTGACTGTTTATGAATCTGTTACAGAATCACTGACTCACTCGATTCATTTAGAAACGAAGCAAGTGACTGTGTTTATGAATCTGTTACAGAATCACCGACTCACTCGATTCATTCAGAAACGAAGCAAGTGACTGTGTTTATGAATCTGTTA
>CM041807.1:13602893-13610393 GCA_023376895.1 Aspiorhynchus laticeps
TGCACTCTCTCTCTCTCTCTCTCTCACACACACACTCACACTCACACTCACACACACACACACACACACACACACTCTCCCTCTCACACACACACGCTCTCTCTCTCTCTCTCTCTCTCTCTCTCACACACACACACACACACACACACACGCATTCACTCTCACACACACACACACTTTCTCTCTCACACACTCTCTCTCTCACACACACACACACACACACTCTCACACACACACACCTCTGTAACTCATCATTGGAGCTCTGTCGTGTGATTTCAGGAGAAGTACATAGAGGTGGCGTCTGAGCTCATTGTGTACACACACTTCTTCTCTGCGTCTGAAGACGTGTTATCAGAGGTGAGATGAGTCCTCTTCAGATCCTTCTGCTTGATTTCTCCAGTCTGCTGTGTTTGAAACAATCACTGAAATGCCTTGTTCTGCTGCAGTCTGTGGCTTTGCCTGAATTGCCTTCAGTGGTGGTCTTCAAAGATGGAGCCTATTTCACATACGACGGTACGTGAAGACATCTGATGAATGTTAGTGCAGTGCTTGACCTGTCTCTGTAGTAAGATGTCTGTTGTGTTTCAGAGTATGAAGACAGCAGCTTGTCGTCCTGGGTGAACCGAGAGCGGTTCCAGAGTTACCTGCCGATCGATGGATTCACGCTGTATGAGCTGGGAGAGACCGGTAATACAGCTCTACTGTATTAAACACTGAGCAGCATGTGCTGGATGAGCACTCAACCCTAGAGCAGCACTTATTAAAGGAACACTACACTATTTTGTAAATAGGCTCATTTTATATCTCCGCAAGAGTTAAACAGTGGAGTTTTACCGTGTTTGAATCCGTAATAATCAAGGAGCTTTGCTGCCGTACCATGAGTGCAGCAGATGATATTAGTCTGAAAGTAGTCCCCAGCTATATCATAACTTATTTGATTACAGCCGTTACCGTGGAAACGCTATATTTCTCCCGCTCTAACAGCGCCTCCTGCAGGTCTGTGGGACACACTGCTGTCTGTCAGCAAACATAAACAAAAAGCTTCAGAACTGTTTTGAGGCATGTATTATTACTATGGGTGGCACGGTACACAGATGTCACGGTTCGGTGCGATTTCGGTACAACATGAAAAAAAAAGCATCACTATGCTCGGTTTCGTTTCATTTATTTTGAACAGACAGTAGTGCAAATTAAAAAAAATCCATCTAGATGTGAAAATACTACATATTATTACATGTTATATATATATATACAATCGGTTTTGTTTTCACAAATAAAAGCAGACCTTTATACAGAGATTATTAATAAGACAATAAGTGTTTAAAGTTGATTCTGCTGGTATAAGAAGCAGTTGAAGTGATCACGCCGGAGCGCACACACACGCACACACTCACGCACACACACGCGCACACACACACACAAACACAAACACACGCGCACACACACGCACACACAAACACACGCGCACACACAAACACACGCGCACACACACACACACAAACACACGCGCACACCAGAGCATGTGAGCGGAGCGGAGCGTGTGAAATATAGTCGGAGCGTGGAGCGGGTTTTTATCCAAAGGCCGGAGCGATCGCTCTGTCTCGCTCCGGTTCCGCTCCGATACCGCTCACACCACGAGTCTAGGGCATGCACAAATCCACCCAGAATTCACCTGTGCCTTCAACAATTAACAAAACTGTCAGCCTACACTTCAAAAATCGTTCGTTGTGAAGGAGAGATGGAGTTCGTGAAATATTTCCAAAAGCAAACCGACAGGTCACACAGGTGCACAATTCCTGTCAAAAAAAATAGATGATACCGATGTTGAACAGGAATGTGGTGATACGATTTCAGTAAGTAAGGATTCGTATTTTAATCTAAAAAGACACATCATGCGGAAACATGACAGTGTGCTGCGCGAACACGGGGAGGCAAAACGTGAGCATTTTGAATATGGTTGAAATAGGAAATATTGGCTAATAATCAATTAAATAAGTTTTGTCATACGAATATTTTAATGTAGCCTACTTAACCCTGTCCGTGATTTTTAATTTCATAGAGAAAGAGATATAAATATGTTCTATTTTGACTGATGTTGCTGTGAGTTGTTTATAGGATATAGGCTGCGTGGCGGACGCGTCGCGGAGCGGGTTTGCTGTGTGTTGATTTTCCTTTCCGCGCTTATGTTAACAGATTAGAGCAGCCACTCTGCCTGCGGAATATGCGCGTATCAGGTGCGCGGTCCAAACACACCGCAACCGCGGCCCCGCGACAGAATAGAAGTGAAGCGGATTTTTCCGCAGCAGTTACGCAACAAACCCGCTCCACGTCCGCCACGCAGACAGTGTGTCCCAAGGCTTCGGTTGAAAACGGCAGGTGTTAGGATGCAGAGGAATTTTAAATGTGAGCGAGCGTGGAGCGATTTCACCGGAGCGGGATGAAATTGTAGGTGAGCGGAGCGGTCTGGTGTGACTTTGAGCGTGGAGCGGGGGAGCGAACACCCACGTGAGCGGGGAGCGGGAATTCTCACCGCTCAGCTCCGCTCACATGCTCTGGCGCACACACACACACACACACACAAACACACGCACACACACACACACTCACACAAACACGCGCACTCACACACACACACACACACAAACACACGTACTCATGCACACACACGCGCACGCAAACACACACACACACACACACACACACACACACACACAGAAACACAAACACGCGCGCACACACAAACACGCGCACACAAACACACACGCACACACACACACGCACACACACACACACACTCACGCACACACACGCGTACGCACGCACTCACGCAAACACACGCACGCACGCACACACACACACACTCACGCACACACACACTCGCGCACACACACACACATCAGTTCCAGCATTGCTAACTTGACAGCCAGTTGGTACAAAATAAAATACAGTGAGCCAAACATCAGTGTCTGTGTCACCGTTGGCATTCTCTGTTCTTCTGCTGGCGGTTAAACAGCGTTGCACTGCTGCGGCGCCCCCTTCTGGATTGGGGGGGGGGGGGGTTGCCTGTATTCGTCGTAAGGCATCATGCACCGAACCGAGATGCCTGTACCGTGACGGTTCGGGACGAATACATGTACCGTGCCACCCCTAATTATTACTATGAATTAGGCTACTACTACTATTTAGTGCCCTGCAATAAACATGTTCTCATACTCTCTTTTATGAGATGAAGGGGGAAAAGAAAATCAGCCAAACATATTGGCCAAAAAAATCAGCATCAGAAGAAATCCCATATCGGTCGACCTCTATCTTAAATTAATTGTTTTGCCACGCACTTATTAATGTATTTTGAATGCAAAAAGTCAAATTTCATAGAAAGTCAAAGAAAGTATAACCTAAATTATGTCCATTTTAAAGATTATCAAGAATTATTTTATTTCGATCTGCAGTATAATAAAAGTTAAGAAAAAATAGAATTAGTCTACAGGCTAAAAGTTTCTTAATTTTTAATTTCAATTTGTTATGAAGATTTTTAAATCAACATAACAAATAGGCTAAGTTAATTAATTTTCTTCATAACGAACATAATTAATAGCCTATTCTGTTTTTCAATACAAAGTTTTCATAAAAATAAAAATAAATCACTAATATGACAAAATAAATTGATTTATATATGTATGCATGTGTGTGTATATATGTATATGTATATGTATGTATATATATATATATATATATATATATATATATATATATATATATATATATATATATATATATATATATATATATATATATATATATATATATATATATATATATATATAGTTTTTTGTCAAGTGAATGAGGAAATCACATTATTTTGCGTTTATTAAGTAATGTTTAATTTCATTCTAACCTCAGGAGATGTAACAATTAATTTTTTATCCCTGATTTTAGACATACATAAGATTATTAATATATTGTTGCTTGACTAAACATTTAAAAATAGCGCTAGAAATTAACGGAGCTGAAAAGACATGAGCCTAGATAATGAAATATGTACTCGAGCATTAATTCCAGAAAGAAAGACTTAATGCAAAACATATTCAAGACATTTATTAGCAACAACACCAGCACAGCAGAAATAAACCGGTATCTGCTCCAGTCTTTAAGTTCAGTGTTTTCTGTTAGTCGTGTCGTGTGTCTTTATATCAAATGATCATACATTGATTTATGATCTTATATGAAACGCACGTTACACTAGACTGTATTTCTGATGCAGGTTGTTCTGTCTTGATCAGAGAGTGTTGTGCTGTCTCTCTCTCTCAGGTAAACTGGTGGCGATCGCCGTGACGGATGAGAAGGATCCGACGGAGCGCAGCAGCAGGTACAGACACGTGTCACGTGACGCTGTGAGGTCAGGGTTTTCTTCTGTGTTTAACCGCTCCGTGTGTGTTCAGGTTGAAGGGTCTGATCCAGAGAGCTGCTGCTGAACACAGAGATCAGTTCAACAGGTGAGTCGTCCTGATGCTGTTCTCCACTGTAGATCACCATCTGATATCAGCTTTATTCAGAGCTTCTAAACATACAGTTTCCTGAGATTACGTATTATTGTTTTTACCTGAGGAAATTACTCCGTCAAAGAAAAACCACATGAATTATTAAGTTTTCCATATTTCTACATACTGTACAAACTTGCATTGTAATATGAACTAAGTATATTTGTGGCCCTGGAGCACAAAACCAGTCATAAGGGTCATGAGATTTATGCATCATCTGAGAGCTGAATAAATAGCTTTTCATTGATGTATGGTTTGTTATGATAGGATAATATTTGTAAATCTGGAATCTGAGGGTGCAAAAAAATCGAAATATTGAGAAAATCACCTTTAAAGTTGTTTTTAGCAATGCATATTACTAATCAAAAATTAAGTTTTGATATATTTACGGTAAGAAATCTTCACAGAACATGATTTTAATATCCTAATGATTTTTGGTTTAAAAGAAAAATGTATAATTTTGACTCATACAATGTATTGTTGTCTATTGCTACAAATATACCTGTGTTACTTATGACTGCTTTTGTGCTCCAGAGACACATATGTAATCATACAGAACATATTGTCCTATGACATGATTCATCTACACTGAAATCTTTATATATACACCACATCATGTTATCACACGTATTATGACAGTAAACATCTTACAGAGGGTTGTTGACTTCTCTTTCAGTTTCAAATAGAGTTTGTTTGCAGTAAACATCACATTGTATTAGCCAAGATGTGTCCGCACGAGTCGTTAGCGCTCGACCTCTCGGAGATATCGTGTTCTTGTCTTGTGTTTTCAGTCTGGACCGACAAATATCCAGAAGCTTGTCATGTGTGTCCTGATCCAACTAGACTATCGCTAGCTAACAGTCTGTAAGCTGCTTTATTTCTAGAATAGCATAGAGTAGACATTAGAGCTGAGAGATGACCGTTTCTGTCTGTACTCGGTGTTTCTGCACTGATCAAGAGTTTGACAGACGTGCGTCTCTCCTCCAGGGATTTCCAGTTCGGACACATGGACGGGAACGACTATATCAACAGCCTGATAATGGGGTGAGTTTCACTGAAGATTGCACAGAGGTCAGGAGAAGAGGGTCATGATGTATATAACATTACTGTCACATACAGCGCTGGTCAACGTTATCAGAACACTAGCATCATCAGCAGCTAAATAGGGGTGTAAGAAAATATCGATACACGTGAGTATCGCGATATTTTGTTTGGCGATATTGTATCGATTCTCAAAAACGGAATATCGATATTTAAAAAAAAAAATCATACAGGATACATGGCAGTTGTTTCGTTTTGAGTTCATATCCCGACCGCTAGATGGCAGTCTTCATCTCTGAACTTAAACAGTTACAGGAAATACTAGCATTAGAGCACACCACTAATGTTAGCGTTAATATAGTTCGCTGCCAGTAATGGAGGATGAAAGAACTGTTCCAGCTCTCGTTTCAGTGTACAAAGCTGAAGTGTGGCGTCATTCGGGCTTTTGTGGCAATTCCCACCTCGGTCCCGCCGCTTGCCGCGCCCCGTGTGAAAAGCCTTTGCGTGGGGTGCGGCGGGCGGTAGGGTCGCTAAGCGGCTGCAGCTTTCTCTCGTGTCGGGGGCACAGTTGCCAAGTCCGCGTATTATACGCGACATTGGGCTTCGTTTTTTGTAAAGTTGCGGGAAAAAAATCCCTGGTTGCGGTTTTTTGGGCTTTGTAACACAGTTCGTAGAACGGGAAGAAGAGCTCCTCCGTGGGGACTCGAGACCGGTGAGTGGTGCAGGTGTCGCTCATCATCATTAACTCCACCGGCCTCGCTCCGTTCCCACGGCTCTCGGCCCCGCCCCACTCGTCACAGGCTTATTTTACAAAATATGGTTGCTTGTTAGGAAAATCTGACAAGCAACTTCGTTTCTTTATTTATGTTCGCCGTATTCTCCAATACATTGATTGACACACTGTCTGCTCACAGTTAATAGCCAACCAGTGCAATAATATAAGAGCCGTAGAGTCATTTTCCATATGTTCCGCCCCCTCATTGAAGAAAAATCATATTCAAAAAGAAGGCGGGTGACGCTGTAATCCAAGCGATGACAGAAGTAGACGCAGAGGAGAGGGGTGACTTTCTTTCTTTTAGCCTGATTTTTACAATGTTTTATAATGTATTAATTATCACGAGCTGTAATAAAAAACATGTAGTCATATCCTAATACTGAGTAAATACATTTGGTTCAAATAGCCTGGTATGGCAAGATGTCTTAAAATATATTTCTTTTTTTAACATTTAAACTTAGACCACATTATTAGATTACCCTTTGACTTCATGAATACACATTAATGACAGCTTAATGATTTAAAAAATATATTTTTTATAATATTATTTAATATTTTCTTTTTTACTATAATATATATTATAATTTAATATAATATTTTATATATTATTCTATAATATTTGTGTGGCATTTTGTTTTTTATGTAATTTATTGGATAGTTATGTATACATTATTTTATTTTAAATGGAAGAAAAACCTGTTTTTGACCTCAAAATAAAGCACTTTTTCGCTGTACATGGCTGTAACGAGCAGTTTTGTGGAGCTTGGAATTCTATATAATTAATTAAAAACAAATATTGCCACATTGATGGCTCAAGAAGGTGTAATTCATTACACATCATTGTTTCATTTTAAAATATATATATAAAAAAATGTAACCAAGTGTTTAAGTGTAATATTTCTGTAAAGGCTAGGGACAGAAAAATAGACATTTCCATAGAATGACCCCAATATATTTTAGGCTATAAATATGTCTATGTTCCAGCTCTCCTTTGAAGCTCTTGTGCTTTTCTCCTTTTCCATCTCTCCAATCCTATTCTGCTCACAGGTGAAGATGAGTTTTGTTCCCACTTTTGTTGCAGTTTGCAAATTTTTGTAAAATAGATAAAAGAGTGGTTTCAGTGTAATATGTTGCAGGCTCATTTAT
>CM041807.1:13617893-13622893 GCA_023376895.1 Aspiorhynchus laticeps
GTACATGCAATTTTTTAGATGTACAATATATAGATGTATATACAATTTTATAGATGTACATACAATTTTATAGATGTACATAATATAGATGTATATACAATTTTATAGATGTATATACAATTTTTTAGATGTACATAATATAGATGTATATACAATTTTATAGATGTACATAATATAGATGTATATACAATTTGTTAGATGTACATAATATAGATGTATATACAATTTTATAGATGTACATAATATAGATGTATATACAATTTGTTAGATGTACATAATATAGATGTATATACAATTGTATAGATGTACATAATATAGATGTATATACAATTTTATAGATGTACATAATATAGATGTATATACAATTGTATAGATGTACATAATATAGATGTATATACAATTTTATAGATGTACATAATATAGATGTACATACAATTTGTTAGATGTACATAATATAGATGTATATACAATTTGTTAATGTACATAATATAGATGTATATACAATTTGTTAGATGTACATAATATAGATGTACATACAATTTTATAGATGTACATAATATAGATGTACATACAATTTTATAGATGTACATAATATAGATGTATATACAATTTGTTAGATGTACATAATATAGATGTACATACAATTTTTTAGATGTACATAATATAGATGTACATACAATTTGTTAGATGTACATAATATAGATGTATATACAATTTGTTAGATGTACATAATATAGATGTATATACAATTTTATAGATGTACATAATATAGATGTATATACAATTTTATAGATGTACATAATATAGATGTACATACAATTTGTTAGATGTACATAATATAGATGTATATACAATTTGTTAATGTACATAATATAGATGTATATACAATTTTATAGATGTACATAATATAGATGTATATACAATTGTATAGATGTACATAATATAGATGTATATACAATTTTATAGATGTACATAATATAGATGTACATACAATTTGTTAGATGTACATAATATAGATGTATATACAATTTGTTAATGTACATAATATAGATGTATATACAATTTGTTAGATGTACATAATATAGATGTACATACAATTTTATAGATGTACATAATATAGATGTATATACAATTTGTTAGATGTACATAATATAGATGTACATACAATTTTATAGATGTACATAATATAGATGTACATACAATTTTATAGATGTACATAATATAGATGTATATACAATTTGTTAGATGTACATAATATAGATGTACATACAATTTTTTAGATGTACATAATATAGATGTACATACAATTTGTTAGATGTACATAATATAGATGTATATACAATTTGTTAGATGTACATAATATAGATGTATATACAATTTGTTAGATGTACATAATATAGATGTATATACAATTTTATAGATGTACATAATATAGATGTACATACAATTTGTTAGATGTACATAATATAGATGTATATACAATTTGTTAGATGTACATAATATAGATGTGTATATACAATTTGTTAGATGTACATAATATAGATGTATATACAATTTGTTAGATGTACATAATATAGATGTGTATATACAATTTGTTAATGTACATAATATAGATGTATATACAATTTTATAGATGTACATACAATTTTATAGATGTGCATAATATAGATGTACATACAATTTGTTAGATGTACATAATATAGATGTACATACAATTTTATAGATGTACATAATATAGATGTACATACAATTTTATAGATGTACATAATATAGATGTATATACAATTTGTTAGATGTACATAATATAGATGTATATACAATTTTATAGATGTACATAATATAGATGTACATACAATTTGTTAGATGTACATAATATAGATGTATATACAATTTGTTAATGTACATAGTATAGATGTATATACAATTTTATAGATGTACATACAATTTTATAGATGTACATAATATAGATGTACATACAATTTGTTAGATGTACATAATATAGATGTATATACAATTTGTTAATGTACATAATATAGATGTACATACAATTTTATAGATGTACATAATATAGATGTACATACAATTTTATAGATGTACATAATATAGATGTACATACAATTTGTTAGATGTACATAATATAGATGTATATACAATTTGTTAATGTACATAATATAGATGTATATACAATTTTATAGATGTACATAATATAGATGTATATACAATTTGTTAGATGTACATAATATAGATGTATATACAATTTGTTAGATGTACATAATATAGATGTACATGCAATTTTTTAGATGTACATAATATAGATGTACATGCAATTTTTTAGATGTACATAATATAGATGTACATGCAATTTTTTAGATGTACATAATATAGATGTATATACAATTTGTTAGATGTACATAATATAGATGTACATACAATTTTTTAGATGTACATAATATAGATGTATATACAATTTTTTAGATGTACATAATATAGATGTACATACAATTTTTTAGATGTACATAATATAGATGTACATGCAATTTTTTAGATGTACATAATATAGATGTATATACAATTTTTTAGATGTACATAATATAGATGTATATACAATTTTTTAGATGTACATAATATAGATGTATATACAATTTTTTAGATGTACATAATATAGATGTATATACAATTTTTTAGATGTACATAATATAGATGTATATACAATTTTTTAGATGTACATAATATAGATGTACATGCAATTTGTTAGATGTACATAATATAGATGTATATACAATTTTTTAGATGTACATAATATAGATGTACATACAATTTTTTAGATGTACATAATATAGATGTACATACAATTTTTTAGATGTACATAATATAGATGTATATACAATTTTTTAGATGTACATAATATAGATGTATATACAATTTTTTAGAAGTCCATAATATAGATGTATATACAATTTTATAGATGTACATACAATTTTATAGAGTCCATAATATAGATGTACATACAATTTTATAGAGTCCATAATATAGATGTACATACAATTTTATAGATGTACATAATATAGATGTATATACAATTTTATAGATGTACATACAATTTTATAGATGTACATAATATAGATGTACATACAATTTTTAGATGTACATAATATAGATGTACATACAATTTGTTAGATGTACATAATATAGATGTACATACAATTTGTTAGATGTACATAATATAGATGTATATACAATTTGTTAGATGTACATAATATAGATGTACATGCAATTTTTTAGATGTACATAATATAGATGTACATGCAATTTTTTAGATGTACATAATATAGATGTATATACAATTTTATAGATGTACATACAATTTGTTAGATGTACATAATATAGATGTACATACAATTTGTTAGATGTACATAATATAGATGTATATACAATTTGTTAGATGTACATAATATAGATGTACATACAATTTGTTAGATGTACATAATATAGATGTACATGCAATTTTTTAGATGTACATAATATAGATGTATATACAATTTGTTAGATGTATATAATATAGATGTACATGCAATTTTTTAGATGTACATAATATAGATGTACATGCAATTTTTTAGATGTACATAATATAGATGTATATACAATTTGTTAGATGTACATAATATAGATGTACATAATATAGATGTATATACAATTTTTTAGATGTACATACAATAAGTACATATTTGAAACAATGAGGGCGAGTAAATAATGACTATATTAATTTTTGAGTGAGCTATAGCTATGAAAGAGCAAAATCTGACTGTTTGCTCTTGGAGTCTCTTTAAAAGAATATCAGACTCTGGATAGTTTCATAAACCATAACTCATAACTGCACAGAAATCAGCAACAGCTTTTCTCTCTCAGCTGTTCGTCATGATGCAGAACAGGACCGATCAGAGAGAAAATAATAATAATAATAATAAAGTGCAAAGAGGAGCTGTGATCTCCAGCTCTTTTAATAAGCATATGCAGTCTGTTGATGATCAATATGTTGATATTTCTCTTCCAGCACACAAACACACACGATGCCAGAGGCTTTCAAGTTACACGAATGTCCAAAGAAAGCCTCGTATGAGGATCAGAGCAAAGCAGCATAAAGTCTTTGTTTTTATTGACTCTCCTTTAAAATCTATCTTTCTGATTCTGCTAGAAATAACTCTTCTGTGAACTAGTCCTTCCAGACTGACTTTATAATGTTTCATCATAACCCTCGCTGTATGAGCTTCGGTCAAGAGTGAATCATTTGATCAAATATTCTATAGACAGTCATTCTTCATATTCACATTTATTAATCTGTATAATGCTGGAAGGTGGTTTCACATCATCTCTGAGCTTCTGCTTCCACACAACAGATGATGTCCCTGAAACTATGAGTCTATTCTGCTTTCATTCTTCAGATCATTCATCTGAATAACTGTCGGCCACAAGCCTCTGGACTCACACTCTATACAATATGATGTTTATGGATTATGTGATATGATGATGTGCTGGTCATGTTATTATTTCTTGTATTTAGGTGTTGTTTTGTTTTGTATCACGAGCGAGCGAGCGTGCGTGTGTGTGATGAGTGAGCGAGCGAGTTTATTTGGTTTGAGGACACAAATTTGTATAATAACATGGGTATGACAGAGGTATTACAATTTGAAGGTGGTTTATGAGGACACTGCCTATGTCCCCGTAATTGAAAAGGCTTAAAAAACATACTAAATGGTGTTTTTTTGAAAATCTAAAAATGCACACAGTCTCCTGTGAGGGCTAAGTTTAGGTGTAGGGTAGGTGTAGAGCAATAGCACATACAGATTGTACAGTATAAAAACCATTACGCCTATGGAGAGTCCCCATAAACCACAAAAACCAACGTGTGTGTGTGTGTGTGTGTGTGTGTGTGTGTGTGTGTGTGTGTGTGTGAGCAAGCGTGCGTGTGAGCGAGCGAGCGAGCGTGAGTGAGTGTCTACACG
>CM041807.1:13627893-13652893 GCA_023376895.1 Aspiorhynchus laticeps
CGACATGGTTTCTGTTGCAGGTTCCATTCTCAAACTGTTCAACACATTCACTGCACAAATGTACAAATCTCTTGTAATGAGACACATTAGTAAAACATGTTTTCACAGAAACTATAGATTTCCACCAAAATAAAAGATCAACTGGTTTCAGTCAAAAGAAGTACAAGGGTTTCTCTTGTGCAGCGCAAAATATGCATGTTATGGTACAAACACTGACTCTTTAAATGTTGTATTTGGATTTTACAGGTTTTTAACAATAGATCAAAGCACAAATACTGCAAGATAAAGTTTGGGATTATTTTCACATGTTTTATACTGTATGTTTCCAAAATAAAACTGCTGTTTTACCATTTTCAGTGTGTGGTAGTTTATTGAAGTTGATTGTAAAGCCATTGCTGCCAGTCATTTGATTTTTAAGCTTTATGTATGTGTACAGTGTTGATCTAAATGCAAACTAGGTTCTAATTGAACGTACAGTTGTGTATTCACTCATGTTGAAAGTACGACGGTGAAACAACGTCATGTTATCAACGTTGATTCAATTTGCAAAATCAACACATAATTCAACGTTAATCCAACGTCTACAGAACGACCTTAATTCACCAATGCTGATGGTAAGATGGTGAAACAACGTCACGATTTCAACGGTGAAACAACGTCATGATTTCGCGGTGAAACAACGTCATGATTTCGCGGTGAAACAACGTCACAATATCAACGTTGAACCAATTTGCAAAATCGAAACATAATCCAACGTTGATTCAACCATGGTACCCGACGTTGATTCACCGGTGAATCAACGTTGAAATGCCGGCTGGGTAGTTACGTGTACTGTGCTAGACTAACTGAGACTTGTCATGACACTTGTATACTGTTGCTCTCTCGATGTTCTGATTGCTTCTATTGTTCTTCTCATTTGTACGTCGCTTTGGATAAAAGCGTCTGCTAAATGATTAAATGTAAATGTAAATGTAAATGTAAGGTCCATCTTGTTCCCTCAGATGTGTTCTGTGATGCTTGAGAATGCATGAGAAACTGCTGTATGTGGATTCATTAGACTGGTTCATTCTGTAGCAATGGTGAGATGAAAAACATCATCGGTGTAATAGTAAAAATAACTTTTACCACCCCCTGCAATGTATGTCAACAAAGGAAATAAACTCCCTGACTGCAGTGTAGTGCAATAATAGGGTTAACATGAAGCTAAAACTAGTTTGGGCCACTGATCTGTAATACCTGGATTACTGATGACGTCACAAACATATGAAGCTATTCACACTCATTGAATATTGAAATCATCTGAGTTGAATGATAAACGTTATCTAGCATAGCTGCAGTCTCCCTGAACACTTTTATAACACAAACATCCTAAGCATGTACCTAAATATTATTTGTAAACTTGGGGGAAAAGTTACATTCATATTCATAACAGTTTTGAGCATCATATCAAAGTGCTCATTCTGAAATCTGAAGACAGATTGATGCTTTGTGCTAAACATAGTTTGCCATTTACTGTATAAACTATGGTTATGAACGAGTTAAAATACTGATTTAAACGTTGGTAAAATTATTAATAATTCACCGGTTTATACATAACCCAGTAATCTTTGAATATGGGAAAAGTCCATATGCATTTCAGATAACATGAAGTAACAATTCATTTACATACAGTTTCATGTGACAACACTGAAGAAATGACACTTTGCTTCAATGTAAAGTAGTGAGTGTACAGCTTGTATAACAGTGTAAATTTGCTGCTGTCCCCTTGAAGGGATCCCTGGGTATTAAGACATGTATGGCTTAATATAATGTAAATGATGTCTCTTACTGAAATATGTAGTAGAAAACCCATCAAAGATTTATGTTATTTTAAAAAATCACATCGTTTTATACAACCCCAAATCAGAAAAAGTTGGGACAGTATGGAAAACGCAAATAAAAAAAAGAAAGTAGTGATTTCTAAATTTTCTTTGACTTGTATTTCATTGCAGACAATATGAACACAAAATATTTCATGTTTTGTCTGGTCAACTTCATGTCATTTGTAAATATACATCCTTTTCTGTCATTCAGACCTGCAACACATTCCAAAAAAAGTTGGGACAGTAAAGCATTTACCACTTTGTAATGTTGCCATTCCTTTTCACAACACTTAAAAGACGTTTAGGGACTGAAGACACCAAGTGATGAAGTGTTTCAGGTGTAATTTTGTCCCATTCTTCCTGCAAACAAGTCTTAAGGTGGGCAACAGTACGGGGTCTTCACTTCAAAATGTGCCACACATTCTCTATTGGAGACAGGTCGGGCTGCAGGCAGGCCAGTCAAGTACCCGTACCCTCTTCCTCCGCAGCCAGGACTTTGTAATGTGTGCAGAATGTGGTTTTGCATTGTCTTGTTGAAATATGCATGGACGTCCCTGGAAAAGATGTCTTCTTGAAGGCAGCATATTGTGCTCCAAAATCGCTATGTACTTTTCAGCATTAATGGTGCCATCACAGAAGTGCAAGTTACCTTTGCCAAGGGCACTGACACAACCCCATACCATGACAGACCCTGGCTTTTGGACTGGTTGCTGGTAACAATCTGGATGATCCTTTTCTTCTTTGGTCCGGAGCACACGGCGTCCATTCCTCCCAAAAAATACCTGAAATACTGATTCATCTGACCACAGTACACGTTTCCACTGTGTGATGGTCCATCCCAGATGCCTCCGAGCCCAGAGAAGTCGACGGCGCTTCTGGACACTGTTAACATAGGGCTTCCTTTTGGCACAGTACAGTTTTAACTGGCATTTGTGGATGTAACTACGTATTGTGGTACTTGACAAAGGTTTGCCAAAGTAGTCCTGAGCCCATGTGGTGATATCGCTTATAGATGAATGACGATTCTTGATGCAGTGCCGCCTGAGGGATCGGAGATCACGGTTGTTCAGCTTAGGCTTGCGCCCTTGTCCTTTACGCACTGAAATTCCTCCAGATTCCTTGAATCTTTTAATTATGTTATGCACTGTTGAAGGTGAAATATCCAAATCTCTTCCTATCTTTCTTTGAGGAACATTGTTTTTAAACATTTCAATAATTTTCTCACGTATTTGTTGGCAAACTGGCGATCCTCGGCCCATCTTTGCTCCTAAAGGACTAGACCTTTCTTGGATGCTGCTTTTGTACCAAATCATAATTACAATCACCTGTTGACATCAACTGTTTCAAATCACTTTTTTTGGAATGTGTTGCAGGTCTGAATGACAGGAAAGGATGTATATTTACAAATGACATGAAGTTGACCAGACAAAACATGAAATATGTTGTGTTCATATTGTCTGCAATGAAATACAAGTCAAAGTAAATTTAGAAATCACTACTTTCTTTTTTTATTTGCATTTTCCATACTGTCCCAACTTTTTCTGATTTGGGGTTATACATATTTTGAACTATGGGGGGGCGCCATTATTCTGATGGCGTAAAATGGTTGCACTCGGTGAGCTACTAGCGCTACCTGATGCTATTCTTACCACAACACAACTCGAAATAGACAACTGGGAAAATAAAATACTGATATGATGACCACATCTACTGAAAGAGCTTACAGGTGGAGATGTATAGGTTTAAACCAAATGCTGTACTATCGATTTTTCCTCATAAGGAGTGTAAACGCCCCAGATAACGAGTGAAATCCGTGCCGAGAAACACCTCTAGCGGCCGCGTGTCATGATTAGCGTCGTCATGTTTACATCCGAACAGATAGCATCTAGTGTTTCTTGTCTCAGCCGTTTATAAGCTCTTTCAGTAGCTGTGGTCTACTAAAAGACTCAAAAGCATCAGGGCTAAAGTGGAGAGGAAAAAGAAGTGGGTCTTTTGGAAGTTTTATTCGTCCGCAGGCATCTTCCCATGCTTTTTTCCTCTTCCCATCGCTAGGAAAGCAGTGAAGTCTGCAAGGCTTCTCTTGTTGCCCTTCGACTGAAAATTACAACCAAAAGCCTCACAATATGGTGTATCAGTATTTTATTTTCTGAGTTGTGTTGCGGTAAAAAATCAAAGACTATAGAAATAAGCGCCAGTAGCTCACCGAGTGCAACCATTTGACGTCATCGACGCAGAATGTACTGTGCACATAAAATAATGGCACCCCCATAGTCCAAAAACAATGTGGTTTTTTTTTTTAAATAACATACATTTTCATGGGTTTTCTACTACGTATTTAAATAAGAGACATCAGTTACGTTATATTAAGCTATACATGTCTTAATACCCGGGGATCCCTTTAAAATAACTCAACACACAGCCATTAATGTCTAAACCGCTGGCCACAAAAGTGAGTACACCACTAAATGAAAATGTCCAATTGGCCCAAAATGTCAATATTTTGTGTGGCCACCATTATTTTCCAGCACTGCCTTAACCCTCTTGGGCATGGAGTTCACCAGAGCTTCACAGGTTGCCACTGGAGTCCTCTTCCACTCCTCCATGACGACATCACGGAGCTGGTGGATGTTAGAGACCCCACAGATGCTCAATAGGGTTTAGGTCTGGAGACATGCTTGGCCAGTCCATCACCTTTACCCTCAGCTTCTTTAGCGAGGCAGTGGTCATCTTGGAGGTGTGTTTGGGGGTCGTTATCATGTTGGAATACAGCCCTGCGGCCCAGTCTCTGCTTCAGTATGTCACAGTACATGTTGGCATTCATGGTTCCCTCAATGAACTGTAGCTCCCCAGTGCCGGCAGCACTCATGCAGCCCCAGACCATGACACTCCCACCACCATGCTTGACTGTAGGCAAGACACACTTGTCTTTGTAGTCCTCACCTGGTTGCTGCCACACACGCTTGACACCATCTGAACCAAATAAGTTTATCTTGGTCTCATCAGACCACAGGACATGGTTCCAGTAATCCATGTGCTTAGTCTGCTTGTCTTCAGCAAACTGTTTGTGGGCTTTCTTGTGCATCATCTTTAGAAGAGGCTTCCTTCTGGGAGGACAGCCATGCAGACCAATTTGATGCAGTGTGCGGCGTATGGTCTGAGCACTGACAGGCTGACCCCCCCCCCCCCTTCAACCTCTGCAGCAATGCTGGCAGCACTCATACGTCTATTTCCCAAACACAACCTCTGGATATGACGCTGAGCACGTGCACTCAACTTCTTTGGTCGACCATGGCGAGGCCTGTTCTGAGTGGAACCTGTCCTGTTAAACCGCTGTATGGTCTTGGCCACCGTGCAGCAGCTCAGTTTCAGGGTCTTGGCAATCTTCTTATAGCCTACGCCATCTTTATGTAGAGCAACAATCTTTTTTTCAGATCCTCAGAGAGTTCTTTGCCATGAGGTGCCATGTTGAACTTCCAGTGACCAGTATGAGAGAGTGAGAGCGATAACACCAAATTTAACACACCTGCTCCCCATTCACACCTGAGACCTTGTAACACTAACGAGTCACATGACGCCGGGGAGAGAAAATGGTTAATTGGGCCCAATTTGGACATTTTCACTTAGGGGTGTACTCACTTTTGTGGCCAGTCAATCAAACACAATGTCAGTCAAACACTTCCAGTCAAACAATTCACTTTTTGATTCTGTGAGGAGCCAGTCGTTTATATTTACAGATCAGTGGGTATAGTTCAAGAGAAAGAGTGTATTAGTAGTACAGGTGTAAGAGTACACTGCAAATGGTTACAGAGTGAATGTAGGAAGCAGTTAATAATACATGAACAATTAACTATAGCCAGCAGGTGTGAAGATTATTACCTGATCGCAGTCAGCACCTGTGTGACTTCAGACAACAAAATAGCCCATTTGGTAAGAAAGTCTTTGTTCATTTTTAAATGGTAAAGCTAGTGAAATACAGCCATATTAAAGCACAAACAAATATAAGTAACAATAAAAGTCAGCACACTCTGAATACCCAAGTGCCATAAATATTACTCCAGCGGATGAAGCATTAGAATGAAATTATTTGCTAGGGGTTTGTCCCATTATTCAGTGAAGCTTTATTTGCCAGGCCTGCATCATGGTTCATAAACAGTCTGTGCTGAAATGTGCTGAATAATCAAGATCCTGCATTGATGCGATCAGGTACTTTGTTGAAATAAGCCGATCCTAATATCGATCCTTCGGAAGCGGAGATGTGAGTTTCTGTAGCCAGGAGCAGCACAAAGTTTGCTGAGTCTCAGCATCCGCTCAGATAGATGACGGCTGTAATGAGAAGCTGTGCACACAGGAGGAGGAACTGAGCTTTATGAGCTCCTGTATGTCATAACCTAGGCATTGATGATATACAAGTTTAAAGGACAAACCAGTACGACATTTTCAAACCGATGAATTTTTTATACACGATTCATACTAATTTGTGAAAAGTTAATGTGACTGTTGTAAATGCAGTCTTACAGTTTGGTTAGGGTTAAAAAGACTGCAGGACATGTTTGATATTAAAGAGTTATTTAATGCGCATTAAGCCGGCAAAGAGAACTCAGTACTGCGACAGACGTCTATCTGTGCAGAAAAACCAGAGGAATGCATATAGTATACTTTGTGCTTAACTCAGATGTTCACCTAAACAGCCAAATGCACACAAACATATGTCAGAATGCTTAGAGAATATTCACATAAACACAGTCAATCTTAAGTGAGGAGGAATTCAGATGTGGTTTAATTTATACAGAGACAATTATTCTCTTTTATTGTAAATTTATTTAATTTCTAAAGTATTAGTATAGTGCCAGAATACTACTGTTAGATTAACCTACCTTAAATACTCAAATAACTATTTATTTTCTATCTTTATTCTATTGAATTTGTCATGTAATTTGTTGTTTGTCTCTGTTATTTTATTACTGTTTACTTAAATAATTGTTTGAAGAATTTTTACCTGCAGTCTAACATTAGTTTTTGTTGAGATATCAAAATTGGCATGAAAAATTAACATAAAATAAAATATACTATTTATGATTTTGGCCATATCACCCTATCCCAGTCATAACTCCTTTAATGTCAAATAGATTTTTAATACTATTCAATTAAAGGAATTTCACTCATATTTTGTTTCTGTTTTTCAGACTGTGGAAGCCAAAGAAAATGCTTACCAGAGTCCAAGTCAATAACAGCTGAAACAAGCACCCATTATCATTTGTGTCATGAAAAACATTCCCGTTGAACGAGAAGGTGACGTGGGACGAGGGAAACCAGATTAAATTATGGGAGAGGAGTGCTAAAGCCAGCAAACAAAGGGAAGATGTGGTGGACAGTGGTTTGGAGGTCCATAGGGTGGCCTACATTTGCAGCGTCTCTATTTCTAGCAGTGGGAGCTTCATTCTCTGAAGTCTTCAATGCCACAGGGAAAGATATTTTTAGTGACTTTGGACAATTCCAGATTACTGAGAATGAGTCACCAGAGCTACGGAAACACCAAGCCGCTAATCTTCATCCTAACTTATACTTTAACCGAGACGACGTGCCACTATTGAGACAAAGGTCAACTACGTCTCACAGCCACATCTTTAAAGTGATCCGGACGGCTGTGCTGACGATGCTATCCGCCGGCCCGCTCTACATGCCACCCACAAAGCATGAGGAGTTTACCAGCAAGTGGAACGAGATTTATGGAAACAACCTCCCTCCTCTGGCTCTCTACTGCCTCCTGTATCCCGAGGACACCGCTGCAGTGCAGTTCCTGATTAAGTTCATGGACCGGATGTCCATGTATCCTGACTGGAAAGTAAGCAGTGCACCAAACGATGAAGTTCCAGTGGCTCATTCGCTCACTGGATTTGCTACTGCTTTTGACTTCATCTACTCGTTGCTGGATCAGAAGCGGCGAGAGCTGTACTTAAAGAAGATTTCTGCTGAAACCCAAGCGCTCTACGAGACGTCAAAGTACAGGGGCTGGGGGAAGCAGTTTCTTCAAAACCATCAAACCACTAATATAGTTGCTATTCTGACTGGAGCAATAGTTGTGGGTGCTCATGATGACACTCAGTCGATGGTTTGGAAACAGGTATCTGTAAATTACATGGAGAAGACAATGTTTCTGTTGAATCACGTTGTAGACGGCTCTCTGGACGAGGGAGTTGCTTATGGGAGTTACACAGCAAAGTCAATCACGCAGTATGTTTTCCTGGCGAATCGTCATTTCAGCATAGACAACATGCAGAACAATTGGCTGCGTACTCATTTCTGGTTTTATTACGCCACTTTGCTCCCAGGCTTTCAGAGAACAGTTGGTATAGGGGACTCAAACTATAACTGGTTCTATGGACCAGAGAGCCAACTAGTCTTTTTAGATTCCTTTGTGATCAAAAACGGGTCTGGGAATTGGCTGGCACTGCAGATTAGGAAGCACAGACCTAAAGACGGTCCCATGGGTCAGTCCTTTGCCCAGCGCTGGACGACGCTTCACACAGAGTTTATCTGGTATAACGCCGACCTTACACCACAGCCCCCTTATGATCACAATAAGGCTAAGATGCACATCTTCTCAAACTGGGGTGTTGTGACTTACGGGGCTGGTTTATCTGTTGCACAAGGCAACACCTTTGTCTCGTTTAAATCTGGTAAGCTGGGTGGCCGGGCGGTGTTTGACATTGTCCACACCAAGCCTTACTCATGGGTGGATGGCTGGAACAGCTTTAACCCTGGTCATGAGCACCCAGACCAAAACTCGTTTACTTTCGCCCCTAATGGACAAGTGTTTGTTTCTGAGGCTTTATATGGCCCCAAATACAGCTTCCTAAACAACGTGCTAGTGTTCAGCCCTTCCCCGACGAGCCAGTGTAATGTCCCTTGGGAAGGACAGCTCGGGGAATGTGCCAAGTGGCTCCGCTGGACAGACGCAGGGGTCGGAGACTCGGCGGGAGAGCTGATCACTGCTTCTGCTCATGGAGACACTATGTTTGTGAGCGGAGAAGCGGCTACGGCGTATTCCTCAGCCATGAGACTGAAGAGTGTGTACCGAGCCCTGCTTCTCCTCAACTCACAGACTCTTGTTGTAGTGGACCACGTCGAGAAAAGAGACAACTCACCTGTGAACGCCGTCAGTGCGTTCTTTCACAATCTCGATATTGACTTTAAATACGTGCCCCACCGTTTCATAGACAGGTACAATGGGGCACTAATGGATGTCTGGGATGCTCATTACAAAATGTTCTGGTTTGACAGTCAAGGACGCAGCCCTGATACACAAATACAGGAGGCTGAGCAGGAGGCCGAGTTTAAAAAGAGATGGACGCAGTTTATAAACGTCACCTTCCCTTTCACAGAGTCAGTGGGTAGGATGGTGTATGTGATGCACGGGCCTTACGTTAAAGTTTCCAACTGCAGGTTCATTGAAAGCAGTAAGAATGGGCTCAAGCTTTCTCTTGTCATCAATAATACAGAGAAAATAGTGTCTGTAGTAACCAATCACAGAGACATTGGGGCACGCTCCAGCTATCTAGGCTTTGGGGGTTACGCTAAGGTGGAAGACAAACATCAGATCGTCCATTTTGGCTTGGGGACACAGCTTGTCCCCAAACAGACTAAACTTCACAATCACCTCTTTGACTTTGGAGTTACGCTGAATGTCGTAGCTGGGGTAATACTGTGTGTGGCCATCGTTTTCTTGACCCTACAGCGGAAGTTTTACGTGTGCTTCAGCAGACTGATGCGTTACGCTTTACTTTCGGTGTTAATGCTGTGGATAACCGAGCTCCTGTTCGTCTCGAGCAGCTGCGATCAGCTCCTGTGTAAGGTGAAGTGGAGCGGAGCCACCACAGACCCGGAGCTTAGCAAACAAATGAGGCTTTACGACCAGCATCAGCTCCCTCTGTCCATGCTAGTGATCACCACGCTCCCTGGCTCGGGATCTGACATCCTTAAGCACCTTTTCTACAACAACACAGACTTTGTCTACCTGCGCATCCCTACAGAACACTTGGATATCCCCGAAACAGAGTTCGAGTTTGACTCGTTAGTCGATGCTTGTGAATGGACGCGGTCGGAAGCCCAGTGTGGGCGTTTTAAAATGATCCAGGGCTGGCTGCATTCACTGGTTCACAACACTCACTTATTCCTGCAGAACATCCCTCTCCACGACACCAGCCATCTGAAACCGGCCCAAAGAGTGAGTCTCTCGCAGGACAAGAGGAGGAGGCTGAGGAGGAGAGAGTCCAAGGCTGAGATGAAAGGCCGGGTGCGAGTCGACAGGGACGTTGAGTACGTCCGAGAGCTGAGGAGACACACGCTGGACTATCCTAACGCTCGTGTGGTTCTCAATCTCTGCAGCGGCAGCTGGGCTCTCAAGCTGCCCTTTCTCCAAGAAGTTATCGGCCCTTCTCTGAGAGCCATGTACGTCATCAGAGACCCTCGTGCATGGATATATCTGATGCTATATAACAACAAACCCAGCCTTTACTCACTCAAGAACATTCCCCAGCATCTAGCTCTTATTTTCAAGCAGGACATGGTGAGCGACAGGTGTCCGACCGCGTTTGCTACGGAGTTTAGGAAGCTGTGGCAGCTCATATCTCGCTCAGAGACCGATCCTGTGCTGTTGCTGGCCCATCTGTGGCTCGCTCACACCGCTGCTGTCCTCAGAGTCACAGCTACCTTATCTGAAGGGTCCTATCTTCAAGTGCGGTTCGAGGACGTCGTGAACTATCCTCAAGAGACGGCTGAGAAGATTCACTCTTTCCTTGGGATCCCTGTATCCCCTTCAGCCCTGAATCAGCTCATGTTCACCACCTCCACAAACTTGTATAATCTGATGTATGAAGGGGACATTTCACCAGCCAACATCGACAAATGGAGGAGAAACATGCCAAGGAGAGATATCAGGCTCATAGAGTACACATGTGGATTCCTGATGAGGCAGCTGGGCTATCACAGGTTCACTGATTAATTAGCTGCAGGCCAGCTGCTGTCATGCATCTCTTCAATCTGATTGTGTGATATTTCTGTTGTACTTCTGCATAAATTTGAGTTTCAAAGTAAAGTGAAAATGAAAGAACTAGGCACAAGAAATGAACTTCAGTCTGTGATTCTGCACCATGTCCAATCTAACATTTAACATTTTGTACTACAATCACTTCAGGACATACTCTGTGTATATACAGCTGTGCTCATAAATTTACACGCCCCTTGCAGAATATGCAAAATGTTAATAATATTAAGAAAATAAGAGGGATAATGAAAATTGCATGTTATTGTTTATTTAATACTGTCCTGAATAAGCTATTTCACATAACAGATGTTTATATATTCTCCACAAGACAAAATAAAAACGGAATTTATAAAAATGACCCCATTCAAAAGTGTACATACCCTTGAATCTTAATAGTGTGCCTTTTCATGGATGATCCAGGACTGTTTTGTGATAGTTGTTCATGAGTCCCTTGTTGGTTCTGATCAGTTCATCTGCTGCTGTTCTTCAGAACAATCCTCCAGCTCCTGCACATTCTTTGGTTTTCCAGTATCTTCTGCATATTTGAACCCTTTCCAACAGTGACTGTATGATTTTGAGATCCATCTTTTCACACTGACGGTAATTGAGGGACTCATACACAGCTATTATATAAGGTGAAAACATTTACTGATGCTCAAGAAGGCAATGCAATGCATTAAGAGGGGTGTCAACTTTTTACTTATTTTTTTCTGGGAAACATTTAAATATTTATGTAGCTTCTTAAGTGCAGTACCAAATGAAAAAAAAATATGATCTTTAAACAAAATAAGAAACATTTACACATCATCATCCTGTTCAAAAGTTTACACCCCCCCCCCAGCTCTTAATGTATTGCATTGCCTTCTTGAGCATCAGTAAATGTTTTCACCTTATATAATAGTTATGTATGAGTCCCCCATTTGTCCTCAGTGTGAAAAGATGGATCTCAAAATCATACAGTCACTGTTGGAAAGGGTTCAAATATGCAGAAGATGCTGGAAAACCAAAGAATGTGCAGGAGCTGGAGGATTATTCTGAAGAACAGCAGCAGATGAACTGCTCAGAACCAACGAGGGGCTCATGAACAACCATCACAAAACAGTCCTGGATCATCCATGAAAAGGCACACTATTAAGATTCAAGGGTATGTACACTTTTGAATGGGGTCATTTTTTTATGAATTCAGTTATTATTTTGTCTTGTGGAGAATATATAACCATCTGTTATGTGAAATAGCTTATTCAGAAGAGTATTAAATAAACAATAACATGCACTTTTCATGATCCCTCTTATTTTGTTAAAACTATTAACATTTTGCATATTCTGCAAGGGGCGTGTAAATTTATGAGCACAACTGTATATATAGTGTGGTGGAGCGAGTGAATTCAGCAAGGGTGCATTACATTGATCAAAAGCGACAGAAAAGACTTTCACATTGTTACAAATAAATTCTATTTCAATATATGTTGTTCTTTTTCCACATTTTATTCATGAAAAAACTGTATCACAGTTTCCACAAAAATATTAGAATATTATAATCAGCATATTAGAATGATTTCTGAAGGATCATGTGACACAGAAGACTAATGACTGCTAAAAATTCATAGGAATAAATTATATTTAAAATATATTAATCTAGAAAGCTGTATCTATTTCACAATATTACTGTTTTTAACTGATCAAATAAATGCAGCCTTGTTGAGCAGAAGAGACTTCTTGGAAAAACATCATACCAACCCACACTTTTATATATAGATATTCACATTAGTATTCTTTATATTAGACACTGTTTCCTTTAGTATGATATCAGTGAGTAAGTCACAGTTATCTACATACGATGGTGTGTCCTCTTTAATATAATTCCATATAATCATATTTAGGTCCATTGGTTGAAAAACTTCACTGTTACATGAAGAAGTCATATCTATGTCCACATCCACAATGGGTTATCCCTTTTTTGCCATAATCAGTTATACAGTGATCGATGGGATTGCTGTCCTAAAATGACTTAACCATGAATTAGGACGAATGCTTGAATTTTTTGGACTTGAAATTTCTTCTTGGCTGAAATAATGTTTTAAAATTGTCACCTGAATGCCAATTTACACAGAATTGCATCAGAAGTAATTTGACGGAGAGCAAGCAGTTCTTCATTTCACTTGGCATGAAACAATGTGTTTATAGAATGTTTTAGCTTTATTTCTTGTTTGAGACACTGTAATACGTCTCTTTAGCCATGTACACACTCACAAACCACTGATTGTAACCTGCATTGGCATTTGTCTTTTTGAGTTCTGTGTCTGCAGTCCTGCTCTTTATCACATCCAGGAGTGTGTTTCCTCAAAGCATCGTTAGCTGTGGTCTCAAGGTCTGTCGTTACCAACAGAGTGATTCAGTGTTTAATAACAGAGAACAGACATAGCAGTCCTCAGACGCCGTGATCATTATTACAGCAAGAATCCAACATTAATTTGGTACTGAATAATTAGCAGAAGTTATCACTCCACCACCTGCTTGACATCATTAACAATTCTAACCAATCTGGTTCTAGTGACTGATGTGTCTCTTACATTTGAGAGAACGGTCTTGACTAGCTAGTTAGTTTCTCCAGTACTGTGGTAGTTAAGCAGGTTATACCGCTGTTGGGGAAACACACTCCTGATGATCTGATTCTTCAGTCTGACGGTTTATGTTTTCATGTCTCAGTGGCCTTGATCTCTGACTCTTGAAGCTTTTTTAAAGGTTTGATTCCTCAACATTAAATAAAGATGATGTATAATTTATAACCTGTGATCAGATGCAGCAAATGACAAGCGTCTCATACTACATGTGCTATACAACACACCACACTGTATTACAAGACATTTATTCTTTAAAACTAACAAAAGTTATTTACACTTATTTGAACAGTGACAGTTCTCTTTTCAATAGTCATAGCCACTAGTACTTTTTTAAAATCATTATTTATACTGTATATATTAATACGTAAATATAAATGTAGCCTACTAATTCCAGATTCCACTTGTGTCTAGTATTTAGTTCAAATTTACTAGTCTAGAAAACACAAGTACTAATGCTGACTATTCAGTGACTCACAACTACTTAGACCAAATAATAACCCAAACTAGGTTCTTGTAGTATTTATACATTCTGTGTTTCTAAATGATGCATTCTGAATCAGAGTTGGTCTGACTGGAGATGATCTGATGGAGATGTGTAGCAGTGTTGGGTAAGTTACAAAAAAAAGTAATCCACTACAAATTACTAATTACTTCTTTAAAATTGTATTTTGATTACATTACTGAATTTAAAAAGTAATCAGATTACTAATTACTTTCAAGTTTACTTTACTTTTCAAGTTATCAAACCTAAAAAATACACTACAAAGTGAAATATTGACTGAAAATTTACATGTATTATTTGTATACACTCGCAATATCAACAAATCATATATAATTTTTTTGGTTTTGTAAAATAAAGAAAACAAATAGTGCGCTTTCTGCATTTTCAGTCTCCTTGAATATCTTCCTGAAACGAGTCACTAAAATGAACGAAAATTACATGAGAAATAAGCTATGTCTAAAGAAAGCTTGAAGTGACTATTTTGAAATGAAGCAAGTCAAGTCGAAAACAAATATTCTCTGATAAAACAATCCGTATAAAAAAACAACGTGAGGTCCAGTCTTTCCCGTCTGAGCTCAGCTATAATCACGCGAGCTATAAGATGATCATCCAAGCGAAAGCAAGAGGCACACAAATATGTGAATGTCCACATCACCTCTGTAAACAGAAAGATTCATCAAGTTCATTTTTGAAAGAAGACGCGCCGTGAGGAATAAGCCTTGAATTTACCTTAAAAGAAGAATGCGATGCGGCTTAATCCAGCGGAGGATATCATTCTGATGAGTCATTTTTTTTTTTTTTACTTATATTTGTGTTACTGTGACATTGTTACGGAACTGGTCAGACACAGAGGTAAATGTTGAAAAGGTTGAGTTTATTAAGTGATAGAGTGACACAACAGCGGTGAGAGTCCTTGTGAGAGGTAGGTGGCTTTTGGGAGATGTTGTGGATGGTGCTCTGGGATTCTGACTGTATCTCTGTACTTTGGCAGGCTCGTGGCGGATAGGAATCCTGGGGAGTCAGCGAGTCTTTAGATTCCACAGATGTAGAGGTATCTGGAGGTGAGAGGGAAGACAGAGGGTAAGTATCATCAGGTAATTCAAACAGGTAAGTATACTCAGCAGAAGTCCGCAGTAGCATGAAGGTCCGTGTTGAATCCACAAGATCGGACAACTGAGTGAGCTGAGGTGAGTGCTTTATGGAGAGAGGTGATTGCAGCGGTGATGAGGTGCAGGTGCGAGTGATTAGTACTCAGGTGAGGTGGATCGTGGTAATTGATTCGAGGAAGAGCCTGGCCGTTCTGTGACAGTACCCCCCTCTCCACGGACCGCTCCTGAGGGCCGACCCCGGCGTCGTGGTGGTCTACCTCGTCCTCGAGGAGCAGGACGATCAGGGTGGCTGGCATGAAACTCCTCCATGAGAATGGGATCCAGAATGTCATCCCTGGGTACCCATGAGCGTTCCTCAGGACCGTAGCCCTCCCAGTCGACTAGATATTCCAATCTCCCACCACGACGCCGGGAATTCAGGATTTCATGAACACTGTAGACGGCGCCTTCATCCATGATGAGGAAGAGGGGGATCCTCGACTAGGCCAGGCTCTGGGGAAACAGAAGGACAATGTGGTTTGAGTAGAGACACATGGAATGTAGGATGGATCTTGTATTGTGCAGGTAATTGTAATTTATATGTGACCGGGTTGACCTGTTCCAGAATGGTAAAGGGACCAACGAATCTGGGACTCAGCTTACGGCAAGGCAGGCGCAGTCTAATGTCCCTTGTGGAGAGCCATACCTTTTGTCCAGGAGTGTAAGTGGGTGTGGGGGAGCGGTGAACATCGGCTGTGATCCTTTGTCTGCGCACTGCCCGCTGTAGATGGTGATGTGCCGAGTCCCAGACTCCCTCGCTCTCTCGGAACCAGTGATCGACAGCGGGTACGTCAGAAGGATCTCCGGACCAGGGAAACAGGGGAGGCTGGAAACAGAGTACGCACTGGAAAGGAGTGAGTCCAGTGGATCCTTGCCGAAGGGAGTTCTGGGCGTACTCGGCCCAGCCTAGGAACTGGTTCCAAGAGTTCTGGCGGCCGTGGCAGAAGGTTCTCAGGAATCGCCCAATTTCCTGGATCTTGCGTTCAGTTTGCCCATTGGATTGGGGATGATAGCCAGAGGTTAGACTGATGGTCACACCCAGGAGCGAGAAGAAGGCTTTCCATACCCGTGAGATGAATTGAGGACCTCTATCGGAAACAATGTCTTCGGGTATGCCGTAGTACCTGAAGACGTGATTGAGGAGTAGTTCAGCAGTTTGCATGGCAGTGGGTAATCCCGGTAGTGGAAGGAGTCGACAGAATTTCGAGAATCGGTCCACAATGACTAGGATACAGGTGTTGTTGTCAGATGATGGTAAATCTGTGATGAAGTCAACTCCTAGGTGTGACCAGGGGCGGTTGGGAATGGGTAATGGTACCAGTTTGCCAGAGGGAAGATGACGGGAACTCTTGGAGATGGCACAGTCTGGGCAACCCTGAACGAACCTTCGCACATCCCTTGCCATGTTTGGCCACCAGAAGCGATCTTTTAGCAACGAGAGAGTGGCGTTGGCCCCTGGGTGGCCAGTACCAAGTGAAGTGTGCGATGAGTGAATGAGGGGTGTCCGTTGAGTCCTGGGCACATACTGGTGGTTCGGTGGGCAGCCCGGCGGATTATCTGGTGGTGTGGTGGAGACAACTGGTGGAGATGTCCATACGATGGGGCTCGTAATGATATCTGCTGGTAAGATCGCTTCAGGTTCATCTAGGGTCTCTTTGGAGGCTTGAATGCGAGACAGGGCGTCCGCCTTGACATTGCGTGGACCTGGCCGATAGGAGATCTTAAAATCAAATCTTGTGAAGAAGAGGGTCCATCGAGCTTGGCGTGGGTTGAGACGTTTAGCATCTTGCAGATATGCCAGGTTCTTGTGGTCAGTTAATACTAAGAAGGGATGTGTAGCCCCCTCCAACCAGTGTCTCCATTCCTCCAGAGCGAGTTTAATCGCCAGCAATTCACGGTTCCCAATGTCATAATTCTTCTCCGCCGGGCTGAGTTTTTTGGAGAAGGCGCATGGATGGAGCTTAGGAGGCTTCCCCTGCTGCTGCGAAAGGACCGCACCTACTCCAGTGGTTGAGGCATCCACCTCTACAATGAAGGGCAGTTCGGGGTTCGGATGAACCAGGAGAGGTGCGGTAGTGAAAGCTTCCTTAAGGTGATTGAAAGCCTTTGTGGCATTAATGTCCCAGGACAGCGATTTATTACCTCCCTTCAGAAGATCCGTGAGTGGGCTGGTAATGGAGCTGTAATTTGAGATGAAGCGGCGGTAGAAATTAGAGAATCCCAGGAATCTTTGTAGCTCCTTGATGGTGGTGGGTCGTGGCTAGAGATCGACCGATATATCGTTTTCCCGATATTTTTCCCGATATTTAAGCATTTTTCCATAATCGGATATCGGTTTTGTAATATCGGATTTTCCGATAAACGGCGCCATCTTGTGGGCGTTTTAAGAATTGCACGCATGATCGCCATTACAGCGCATCTGAGGGGAGACGAGACAACGGCGTGCACAGGTAAAGTATTACTTGCTTTGCTGTAATTAGTACATTTTATTTACCATAACAGCCATTAATGCACAAATTAGATGTGATACATATGCTTGATATGTAGTTTATGCAGCTTGGCTCTAAGAAATAGACGAGTCACGTAAGATAATCCGTCAAGTCCTGTCCCAATAAAGACGTAACTTTGCATGAATTAAATAATACAGCCATGAATGAGCGCAAGTTGGAAGTAAAAGCGCTGAATTAAATTCTCTCTCTGTTGTATATTTGCTCATCATTAGTCTCGTGAAGCCGCTTCATATTGCTGTTCACTCAGTGGGTTGATGCTCAGGAAATGCTACAGCACGGCCACCGCATGTAACTTTTAAAAATATTCACGATTAAAACACCGTAATTATATAAACATTTACTATATAACCATCAATTCCCTAATAAACATCCTAGTAAACACAACTCCAGTGTTTCCCACACATAGACTTTACCTGGGCGGGCCGCCCAGGTATATTAACGGCCGCCCAAGTATATTTGGTGACACATTTTTGTTTTTATTACTATTATTATCTTACACTTTTATTTATTTTTTTTATCCGCCCGAGATAATGAAACCATCCGCGATCGATTAACAAGAGGAAAATCTCCCCTCGCCTGACGCGTTTCGCACTGCTGTGTGCTCAAGAACTGTAGACACTCCCACAGACAAGCTCTCTCTCTTTACTTGTGGCGGGCTGCAACAATATCCACCGCCCGCTGCCATCAGCTCCCGCCTCTCACACACAAGAGCGCGACTTTCAGTATTTAGCAACTTTCAGACCCTTTTGGTGGCTTTTTTCCCACAACAAGTACATACTGACAAACCTAGCGAATTTTTTTGAAAAAACCTTAGCTATGGTTCAGTTGGAAGCTGTCTCCAGTACTGCCCCGCGAGCGCGAGGTCTGTCTCTCCCGGCGCAGTGTCATCTCTCTCGGCGTCTATTCTGTGCAGTGAGCGGTAGAGAAGCAGCGCATTCATTTGGACGTAACGCAGCAAAATCGTCAGTAAATCATTTACAAAACAGCGTTTCCAAGCACCTGTCGCTTACTGACTGTTTGGACTTTTAAATATGAACATAATTCGTCTGTTAATATGCGCATAGCTTGTTACTCAGACGCAGACAGTGCGCTGAATGAAACAAGACAGTAATATAGCCCAAACCACCGCATATAGTCGCTTTTTAGTGTAAGTTAGATGTATATTGATTTTATCAGACGATGTCGCGATTATAAATCAGGATTTAAGGAGTATAGTGAGAGTGATTCCTGGTTAACATGTAAAATTAATGGTTCCTGTTTACTATTTATACTTGTTTTATGTATGACAACAGAAAGTATAATGTGAACAGCTTTATTGGCATTGTTGTATTAATTACAGTATGTGACATTTAGAACAGATCTTAAGTGCCAAAACTCGTCTGAACGCAAACTTGATGCAATGTCATGCAAATTAACGTGATGTCACATGCCGCCACAAGTTTTATTTATTTTTTAATTGGTGAGAATTACTTTTATGTGCTTTATTTATTTTACCTGTTTGTTTGTTTTTTACCTCATCGAAGATTTTATTTTGAAACAAAAAACTGTTTAGTAACAGTGCACTTTTTTATTTTTTGTACTCTCAGACCCCACTATTTATTGGTGTATAAATAAGATTTGTTTTGTTTTCTATGCAAGGAGGGAGTGATTGTTATAAATAAAATGGTTTGTTCAGTTCAGTGGTGTAGTAATCATTGTGTCAAAAACACAAGTATAACAGTAAATAAATATCGGTTCTGCATATCGGTTATCGGGCACATAAACAAACAAATTATCGGTATCGGTATCGGTTCTAAAAAATCAATATCGGTCGATCACTAGTCGTGGCCAAGAAGAGATGGCTTCCACCTTCCCCTTGTCCATGCGAATGCCACCATTACTGATAATGTATCCCAGGAAATGGACAGAGGATTGATGGAAGATGCATTTCTCGGCCTTGAGGTATAATTGATACTTGCGTAGTTGTTGGAGGACCTCCGCAACATGAAGGCGGTGTTCGGCCAGACTCCGGGAATATATCAATATATCGTCGATGTAGACAATTACAAAACGATGGAGAAATTCCCGGAGTACCTCATGCATGAAACTTTGGAACACTGAAGGAGCGTTGACAAGCCCATATGGCATAACCCTATACTCATAGTGGCCAGTAGGGGTCACAAACGCGGTCTTCCATTCATCTCCCTCTCTGATGCGAATGAGGTTGTAAGCGCTGCGGAGGTCCTATTTGGTGAAAATGGTGGCACCGCGGAGTTGTTCCAAAGCTGCCGGGACAAGGGGAAGAGGATATCTGTACTTGATGGTTATCAGATTAAGCTTACGGTAATCAATACAGGGACGTAGACCTCCATCCTTCTTGGCCACGAAGAAGAAGCTGGAAGCAGCAGGGGAAGTGGATGGTATGATGTATCCCTGTTTGAGAGCCTCCTCAATATACTCCTCCATGGCCTTCTGTTCAGGTAATGACAGGGGATAAATCCTACCCCGTGGTACTGGCTCACCCGGAACTAGGTCAATGGCACAGTCCCATGGCCGATGGGGTGGAAGTCGTGATGCCCTCTTGGGACAGAAGACGTCCTTGAAGGAGGCGTAGTCAGAGGGGCATTCCACAGATTGCTTATCAACTGGGCTCTCAATGGAAGTGGCTTGGAGCGGTAGCGGTACGGGCACTGAGGGAAGAGGACGAGGTAATAGTGGGAAGCATCGCGGAAAGCAATCTGAACCCCATTGTAGAACGTCTCCGGTCTTCCACGAGATCACGGGATCATGTTTTACCAGCCAGGGCAGACCCAAGATAATATCCACTGTAGATTCCTCAAGCACCAGCAGCTGGATGGATTCCTGATGGAGTAGCCCCATACGGAGCTGTAAAGGTCCAACACAACTTTTAACCAGACGACGGGTGAGAGGCGTACCTGTTATGGTCTGGATCTGGTAGGTGGTTTCGGTCGCAGTGGTCGTGAGGTGGAGTTGCTGGCAGAGACTCCCAGAGATGAAGTTTCCCGCGGACCCGGAGTCAAGTAGGACGGTAACTGGTATCAGATGGGTATCAATGATTAAGTGTGCACATGTGGTCAGGGGACTCATCTTTGGGAATGGGGTTTGGAGACCACTCACCAACATCCTTGGTGGACGAATAGAGCATGTCTGGATATGATGGTCATCACCTCCACAGTATAGACAGAGTCCTCTTGTCAGTCGACGTTGCCTCTCACCAGGTGTCAGGCGGCACATGTCGGTCTGCATTGCTTCCGGAGGATCTCTTGCCTCTGGCTGGTGTTTGGGAGGAGTGACAATGGCCGTAACTGGATTTGCATCCGAGGGGCAGGCTTCGATGCGTTTCGAGCATCTAGTGGCGAGCTGGATGAACTTCTCGAACCCATGGGTGTCATCATAGGCAGCTAGGTGTAATCTCAACCTAGGATTCAAACCTTGACGGAAAGCAGTGATGAGCGAGGGCTCATTCCAGCCACTAGCAGCCGCTAGGGTGCGGAAATTCAGGGTATATTGGTGGATGGTCATAGTACCCTGTCGCAGTTTGTATAACTGCTCGCCAACAGATGAATCTCCTGGTGAGCTGCTGAAGACCTCTCGGAAATGGGCGAGAAACTGGCCATAGGAATGTGTTGCGGGACCTGCCTGACTCAGAACAGTCTCTGCCCATCTCAAAGCCGGTCCCGTGAGGGATGTAATCACAAAGGCGATCTTTGCTTGATCAGTGGGGAACATCTGAGGATGCAAATCAATGGTTAACGAGCATTGTAATAAAAAGCCATTGCACTCCTCTGGATCACCTGAGTAGGGCGCTGGTCGGGCCATGGGACTGGCGAACATGACAGGAGAAGAAGAATTGATGGTGGAAGTGACTGGAGTGGAAGTTGAAGCTGGTAATGGTGGTGAGGCTGAACGGGTGAGTATTCTCTTCAAAGTGTCGACCAGTTCCTGAAATGGATCTGTAGCACTCATCTTGAAGCCGTCTTGGTCCGATCTTCTGTTACGGAACTGGTCAGACACAGAGGTAAATGTTGAAAAGGTTGAGTTTATTAAGTGATAGAGTGACACAACAGCGGTGAGAGTCCTTGTGAGAGGTAGGTGGCTTTTGGGAGATGTTGTGGATGGTGCTCTGGGATTCTGACTGTATCTCTGTACTTTGGCAGGCTCGTGGCGGATAGGAATCCTGGGGAGTCAGCGAGTCTTTAGATTCCACAGATGTAGAGGTATCTGGAGGTGAGAGGGAAGACAGAGGGTAAGTATCATCAGGTAAGTCAAACAGGTAAGTATACTCAGCAGAAGTCCGCAGTAGCATGAAGGTCCGTGTTGAATCCACAAGATCGGACAACTGAGTGAGCTGAGGTGAGTGCTTTATGGAGAGAGGTGATTGCAGCGGTGATGAGGTGCAGGTGCGAGTGATTAGTACTCAGGTGAGGTGGATCGTGGTAATTGATTCGAGGAAGAGCCTGGCCGTTCTGTGACAGACATAAACATGTACACAATCACTTGTTGAACTTTTAACAAACAAAGCCAGACTAAAATATGTGAAATAGAGTGCAATATTTTGAAATATGATAGGCAATCTTTCATTGCATCTAAATATTGTAGGACTCGTCTGCATTTTAGCTCACATTCTTTATTAATGTTTATTAAAGGGCATACTAACACGCAAAACATGATTTTTACTTCATATTTTTAACACTGCATTTGTAACTTAAGTAACGTAATTGTATTTACATAGTAACTGTAATCAAATTACATAAATGTACAATGTAACGCATTACATTACTGTGTTACAAGGAAAAGTAATTAGAATACAGTAACCAACTCTGATGTGTAGTGTTTTCAGTCTGAAGCTGAGATGAGATGCAGTGAATCCTCAGCCGGATCTCTGAAGGGTTTGTAAATCTTCTCCTGAAGTTATTAACATCTCTCTCATAAACATTTGACTGCTGCAATGAGAAAATTAAACACACACGACCCAATGAGATTTAATATCAGTGATTTCAGACCTGTGTGATTAGATGAACAGAGTTATAACAGCTTCTGATGATTGCTAATATAACACACAAATCAAGTGGATTTTGTTTAGAATCAGTTGATGCTGCATTTATAATTTTCAACACATTACATAAATGTGATAGCTTTGAACATATTTAATGTCATTTATTTAATATGATAAAATCAACCTATTATGTCCTATTACTTTTTCATATGTTTCAGTGGCTGTGCAAAGGTATGGAAATGTAAGTATGCTACAATCACACTTTACATAAGAATATGGTTATGTTAGAAACCCATATGTTTCATGTTACAAAATTGCAGTAATGCAGCAGATGCTGGAACGGTTCAGAGAAAATCTCTCATTCAGAGACTGGATCTGCTGTTAAATCTGGATTGAAGAAAAAATCAATCTCAAATACTTCAATAAGAAAGCATTGTCTGTTTAGTTAATGTTGTGCTGTTCAACACGGGGCTGTTTTCTTCAGAAGGAGACAGAACAGTGTTCGCTGATGTTTCCCAGAATAAAGAGTAAACCAATGTTGGGAATTCAACCTTCGAGCAAATATTAGATGACAACTAATCATTAAAGATCTGACAGGTTTGTTCCAGCAATGAAAGGCATGAGATGGAGGTCCAGTAATAACAGAAAAACACAGTGACCTCTGCTGGATCTGTGTTTGTGTCTCCTCATGTATTTCTCTCATGTCACGTGATCAGAGCGATGAAAGTCTCATAGGAAAGGCTTGTTTGTGTAATTCTCTGGTGATTACTGGATCCGCTCATCATTAGTTGAGTATATACTGTACTCTCTGCAGTCTCTGGATTGCTGTGGTTTGTTCTTCTGCTCTCTCTCAGCTCTACAGGAGTTTATCTGTCTCTGAACATCAGTCTCAGCTGTAGCCTGTGGACAGTGGCGCCTGCAGGTGTACGGCTGTACACACTGTGCGTACCATGAGCGCTCAGACTGACCTGAGATTTGCCTGCAAACATTTCAGCAGTAAATTAGGCGTGTCCCATATTGCTGTGACTGAACCAGCCATTCCATTAATTATGAATGTATCAGTCTTTTGCAAGCCAAAGTCAATTGTGTATAAATATTATGTCAAACAGAAACATAAAATCGGACTACAACAATTAATTTGTAGCCTATTTTACAAATAGGAATACAACGAATTCATGACAATGTTTTACATAAGCTACCCGTAAAATTTATAGTGACGAGTTTTTTTAAAATCATCTGGAATGCAATAAAGTATTTTCAAAGCTGTTTTTAAAGCATTTGCTGCATGTATTAAAAAATAGGCCAATAAATAATTCACATATCAGACAAAATTGCCTTGCAGAAAATCATTTGAATTGTAAGGTATTCAGAACAGAGCAACATAAAAATCAGAAAAAAAATATAATCGGGCCTGTTTTAGGCTTTTCCTTATTTTTAAGCTATTTTAGACGGTGATAAAAAAATTACTCGCCATCGCCTCATTGTACGTGCCTTTAGAGAGAAATGCATCTTTACGGATTACATAATGAAAGAGTTTGTGTTTTGTATTTGAATTATTTCATTTTAAAGTAGTAATTTTAAGCTTTCTATGGATATATTTATCATATCTGTGACTCAATTCGTTGAGTTTCGGTTCATCATTGTGAAGCGCTCCTGTTCAAGACGAGACGGCAAGCGCATATGTATTACTCTTACCTTTATGAGCAAAAATAAGCGTATTTTAGCGTAGTTTCACTATCAAGAAAAAAATGCAAGTGACCGCTCTGGTGCTTCCGTGTCCTGCAAAGTGTGCTTCAGCTTCCACTCTCCACACAAACAATTAGATATACACCTAGTGCACATTTATATAGATTAAACATTTAAACTAACATTGTGATATGCTTGAACTGGTGTATATCTATAGATTTTATTTTAGGCAAATCGTGATGATTTGAGAAGGCTAAATTGATCAAACATAGGCTATCTTTAGCTCATTGTCTGCCGCTGGTCGCTTGGTCCAAACGTTTTTCTAAACTAACTATATAAAAAAACCAAACGAAATATAATCACTTTACCATTACATACAACCGGAAGAAATCCTGCAGGCACCCATGCCTGTGGATCACAGTCACAGCGAGGAGAACGTCCTACAGATTTATTCTCTGGACACTTTTCTCTCTAAAGACTGGTCATCATTTCTTTCCTCTGTATTTGTGTCATTCCTCTGTCTCTCTCTGACAGAACTATCATGAAACCAGCAGGAAAACACTTCAGCTCTTCAATGCTGTCTCACATAAAATCAACTCAATCAACCGGTCGAGGCAGTGAGGAGCCAGACT
>CM041807.1:13657893-13665393 GCA_023376895.1 Aspiorhynchus laticeps
CTAAAGCAGGTCTGGGGCTGAAGGTTTGTCTGCACTGAGGGCAGCTGTAGACTCTCATCTGATCCTCCTGATCCCAGCAGTCTGTAATACACATCTTACAGTAACTGTGTCCACAGGGAATGGCCACCGGATCCTTCAGCAGATCCAGACAAACTGGACACGTGAACTGATCCTGATCCACTTGAATACTGGCTTCTGCCATTGTGTGTGAGTTTGTGTGAAAGAGAGACAGCGTGAGCATCTGCAGCGCTTCACTTTCACTTTCTCTCTCCAGAAACAGCAAAGTAATTTCCTGGTTTGTGTTTGAGAGACGTGTGCAAAACTATCTGCAGATGTGTGCAAAACTACACGTGTTCTCTTCCATCATCATCTGGAGGATTGTGCAGTAAAGGACATTCACAGTCAGAATTAATATTTATTAACATTAGCTACATTGTATCAGACAAAATGTATCAGAACATGATGATTAATAAAGTTAATTACTGCTCTTCTTTCGTTGTGTTGTATACAGTAAAGAAGAATGATTTTCATTAACTCTGAATGAGATGAAGATTTGAGCTGAAATCACTGATGATTGTGATGTGAGACAGATGCATGTGTTCAGTGGTTTCTCTCACAGAGAGCAGGTTTGGACAGCAGAGGGCGAGAGAGGATCACAAACAGACTGAAGCAAACACATCTGGATCCTAAGAGATCCTAAATCACAATTAGTTTAATCCGACTACTCCACCCTGGTGGAGCGCCAGGCAAATACTCCCAATAAGGACACACAGGTACGTTTTACCAATTGAGGGCAAAGAAATAAAATGTAGTGAGATGTGGGTATCAATACAAAAATACACTTTATTATAAGAGCGTCAATAAAATTCTCTCTCCCAGGTAACACACCACAAGATTATTAAAGTAATTCTCCAGAGCCAGGCTTAGCGGGAACAGGGCAAGCCAGCTGCAACTTGGGAGGTCGTCTGAACCCACCTAAATTCACACCACATCAAACACCTCACACACACACACACACACACACACTGTAAAGAAGATCGTACCAACACACACGGCACCCTGTGAAACACACACCACTGAAAGAAAGCAGCTAGCCTCCCCTGCTCCACACCGAGTCCTCACTGGCTCCTGGAAAAATAAATAGGAATTGCCTCTCTGGCAAACTAGCAGGCCCCGGGGGTACACCTGATACAAACTCAGGAACCTCACGGCCCCCCACAACTGAGGTCTCCCCATCGAACCCTACCAGCCTACTCTGTGAGGTAGAAACACCCAAAGAAACCAGCACCTGAGAGACTGGCCCCCAACCTACCGGGGGAATTGCTGGCATCAACATAAGCAGATCAAGATCCTCTGACGAAACTTCTGCTAAAGGCACCTCTTTCTCTGAAACAAGGGGATCTGTCGAGGCCGGAACCGGAGCATCCTTCCGGATTCGGGCCTTCAAGGCCGAGCGATGAACGCATCTGACCCTTCCCAAGTCCTCCACTGGTGCAGTAGTGTATACCTCCCCACCCTCCTTGGGTGATTTTACGACCTGATACACCACCGGGCTCCACAGGTCCTGAATTTGATGGCGACCTCTAGTACCATACTCATGTAAATAGACTAACTGGCCCTCCCCCAGTGGTGCATCACAGACGTGGGCATCATGTTGCGCCTTACGGCAACCTGCAGCAATTTCCAGTCGTCCCCGAGCCCCCTCAAAAGCCACCTGAAGTTCCCTCATCCACTCATGCACACTACTAGCCCCAGCCTCCTGGACTCTACCCTGGAGGAAGTCCACTGGAAGTCTTGGCTCTTGCCCAAACATTAAAAAATATGGGGATTTACATTTACATTTTACATTTACATTTAGTCATTTGGCAGGCGCTTTTATCCAAAGCAACTTACAATTGGGGAATACATAAAGCGATTCATCTTGAAGAGGCAATCAGACAGAGGAAGTGCTCGTAACACCAAGTCTCAGTCATTGTTCAAATAAGTACAAGCTAGCAAGGGAAGGAGAGAAAGATAAAGTCAAAGATTAATTTATTTTCATTTTATTTTTTTAGCATGAAGTCAAGTAGTGCCGAAAAAGATGAGTTTTCAGTTGTTGCTTGAAGATTGACAAGGATCCAGCATTCCGGATAGGGGTGGGAAGATTATTCCACCATCCAGGAACGGTGAATGAGAATGTTCTGGAGAGTGATTTTGAGCCTCTCTGTGATGGTACAACAAGGTGTCGCTCACTAGCAGATTTCAGACTTCTGGAGGGGATGTAGATTCGTAATAGTGAGTGGAAGTAGGAGGGTGCTGAGCCTGTGGTCGTTCTATATGCAAGCATCAGTGTCTTGAACTTGATGCGAGCTGCAACTGGTCGCCAGTGCAGTGAGATGAAGAGAGGTGTAACATGGGCTCTTTTTGGCTCGTTGAAGACCAGTCGTGCCGCTGCATTCTGAATCATTTGTAGAGGTTTGATTGTGTTTGATGGAAGTCCCGCCAGAAGAGCATTGCAGTAGTCCAGCCTAGAAACGACTAGGGCCTGGACAAGAAGTTGTGCAGCATGCTCTGTCAGAAAGGGCCCAATCTTTCTGATGTTGTGTAGTGCAAACCTGCAAGATCGAGCAGTCTTTGCAATGTGCTCTTTGAAGGTCAGCTGGTCATCAAAGATTACACCAAGATTTCTGACCGAAGTTGATAGGGTAATTATTGATGAGCCTAACTGAATCGTGAAGTCATGCTGTAGAGTCGGAGTGGCAGGGACGACAAGAAGCTCAGTCTTTGCCAGGTTGAGCTGTAGGTGATGTTCTTTCATCCATGCCGAGATGTCCGCCAGGCAGCCTGAGATCCGTGCAGCTACCGTTGGATCATCAGGTTGAAAAGAGAGATAGAGCTGCGTGTCATCGGCGTAGCAATGATAGTAGAAGCCATGTGCCTGTATGATGGGACCCAGTGATGTAATGTATGTGGAGAAGAGGAGGGGTCCAAGAACCGAACCCTGAGGAGCTCCAGTGACCAGTTGATGTGTTTTGGATTCCTCCCCTCCCCAGGCCACCCTGAAAGACCTGCTGGTGAGATTGGATTCAAACCAGCGAAGTGGAATCCCAGTGATGCCCAGTGATGAGAGGGTGGACAGGAGGATCTGATGATTGACAGTGTCAAAAGCAGCAGAACGATCCAGCAGAATGAGGACTGATGATTTGGAATCGGCCTTTGCAATTCGCAGGGCTTCAGTGACTGAGAGTAGCGCAGTCTCTGTTGAATGGCCACTCCTGAAACCTGACTGTTTAGCATCCAGTTTGTTGTACTGTGAAAGAAACAGTGAGAGCTGGTTGAAGACAACTCGTTTGAGTGTTTTCGCTACGAATGGAAGGAGAGAGACAGGTCTGTAGTTTTCTAAAAGAGAAGTGTTTAATGTAGGTTTTTTGAGCAGTGGGGTTACCCGGGCCTGCTTGAATGCTGTGGGGAAGATGCCAGTGTGGAGAGATGTGTTGATGATGTGTGTGAGTGCCGGTAAGAGTGTGGGAGAGATTGCTTGGAGAAGGTGAGAGGGGATTGGGTCAAGAGGACATGTTGTAGGATGGCTGGAGAGGAGAAGTTTGGATACTTCCACCTCGGTGAGGGGACAGAAGGAGAAGATGGGAGTTTGAGCAGTGGATGTGGTTGGTTGGAGGTCCTGTGTGTGTGGAGGTGAGAACTGGTTACTGATTGTTCTAGTTTTGTCTGTGAAAAAAGTGGCAAAGTCGTCAGCTGTTATAGAAGTGGTGGGCGGTGGTGGAGGGGGACAGAGGAGAGAATTAAATGTTCTGAAGAGATCACGCATGTCTGGAGCGCTGTTGATCTTGTTGTGGAAATGTTAGCAGGATTACGTTGCCGTCTGCGTGTGTTTTTAGAGCGTGGTTGAGAGAGAACCGGAATGGTTTGGAAACACATGATAGAGGTGGAGGGATAGAGGATAGGGAAGGAGAGTGTGTGAGGGAAGATAGAAATGATACTTAAGTGTGTGCTCGGTGTCGTTGCTCGGTTAAAGTCGCGCAGGAAAAGTCGTCCGTCTTTACACTCGTTGGTCTTCACACGAGGAGGCTGAGCACGATGGCTGAACGCTTCCGCGTCAGCGCTCTGACATCAAATAAATACAGTCTAGGAGACTAGAGTGAAAACAGCTGAGGCCAGCTTCTGCTCAGCACAACCAATAACCTTAAAGAACTGCTAATTGCTCAATATGAAACTAAACACTTCACACAATCACACAGGCTCGTTCTTAGCTGAGGCGCAAATTATTCTAATTACCAGTAAGTGCAATCAAACATATAAACCTTAACGAAAATGCACAATAGAAATAGGTAGGAAACGAAGTATTCCTTCCTAGCAGCAAGTAAATAATTTAAACAACAGAACTGTGAAAAAATATTACAACACTTACGTGAGCTGCCGTCCTTCTCTTCTGGTGACTAATCGGCTTTCCTTTTTTTCCACAAATCTTAATGTTAAAGCATATAATGATATTCTAGGAAATTGTGTGCTTCTAATATTATAGCAACAGTTTGGACTCTTTTCTATTCTAACATGACAATGTCTCTGTGTATAAGACAAGGTTCAAAAAGAAAATGATTGATTGAGTCAGTGTGGAAGAACTTGACTGGTCTGCATAAAACCAAGTCCTAATCCCAGTTTAACACCTCTGGTGTGACTGTAAATGCAGACCTTGAGCCAAAAACTCATCACAAAAACACCAATGACTTGTACATATGGGTTCAGTCATTTCAGACACTTACAAAACTGTTGCAACAGAGATGAAATACAATTTTTAAATACATGAATTATGTTCCCATCGTTGTTGCCACAGATTTGGAAGTGCATTTTTCTGTTCTAAAGAAGGGGGTGGCAATACTTTTGGCAATATAGTGTATGTCCAGACGCGCAGTCTACCAATAACATTAGAGCGACAGCAGTAGGAACACCCACAAGCGTCTACAGAGTCTAGCAACATACAGCGAAAAAATCCCTGGCGGTGTGAACGGGGCTTGACACCGTGTCATAACTACATGCGACATGACAAGATTCCAGCGACAAGCAATTTGGGTGTCCACACCAGACGCGATGCGACAGAATCAATCAAATATCACAGCCAATCAGAAGCGTGTGTCTAGCTCTCTCTGAAAGTGAACTGCAACAAAATGGATATGTTTATAATCTAATTCATAAATATTAAAGCTTTTTAACATCAGTAAATGTACATAATGAGTGACTAATAACATCAACAACGGAATACACTCGTTGGTTCGCAGTGAGTCCACAGTTTTAACGGTCATCTTTGCTTTAAACTATTTTCAAGATGTGAACTATCTGTTGTTGATTTCAGTATGGCTATAAGGTCACGCAATATGATATATAGCCTAAACTCATGTTTCTCCACTGCAGTCGGCTGCACTTCGAGAAAAGCGGTCATGCCATTTACGCCGAAAATTTAGTTGCGCGTCTACATGGCGTTGCATGGTAGTGATAGCCATGAAGCTTCGAAACCTTTGCAAATCTTTTTTTTGGGTCGGATTGCGTATCAGACTGAAACCACAGTCTGGATAATAATAATAAGCTGATTAAAAAACACATTATACAGACACTTCTTATTTAATGGTATTTTATTGTTCAATTGTATTAATAATGTATTACATTTTCAATAAAACACTTGAAATGGGTTTGTAAAATGTTTTTGTTTTTAAAAAAATCATAAAGAAAAAATGAAATAAAATAGTTTTCTGCAAATTCTTGTTATGCATCTCCCAAGTACCACAGTGGTATTTTTTTTTTTATTTTTTTTTCATATTTGCATACCAAAGTCATGACAAATGCTATTTACATTGTTATATAGACATAGTTTAAAAATTCCTAAAAATATAAAATCAAATTGTTTTCTGTAAACTCCACCAGATTCTTGTTCTGCATCTCCCCAAGTACCACTGAGGTGATTTCCACGTTGTTGTCACGATGTCACATTAGATGCAGCTCTGTGTGTGTGTGTGTTTATTTATCTTTCTAACTGTCTATCTGTCGTTCTATTGTAACTTCTCTTTCTTTCTTTTTTTTTTAGATTAGCCACAAATGAGGGTTTTTCACTAAGATCAAATAAAGCAATATATGAACTTCAGCAAACAGTCTTACTTTTGTCTTTTTGTTAGGTTTATTCCCCCGATGAAAATATGTTCAAGTCAAAAATTAATTATATAGAATAGTGGAAAATATATATATATCAAAACCTTGTCCTTGATTTTACACCAAAGAAATCATCTTAGATTTTTTTATCTGAGAAACGATGATTCATTCCATGGCAAAACTGAGTTATTCTTTCCGAAGAAAAACATCGTGTGTTGAAATACATTGCTCCGCTTTAGAGTTGACAACTCCGACTGGTAACGTTAGATGAATGAGCCTCCACAAAGGAATCGAAAGGCATTTCCACTCCAAACAGTACTCCATTGAACACAGTCGCAATCAGACATTTATCCAAACATACATTAGGAAATGAAATTAGAGGGGAAAGAAAAAAGTCCTTATGTTGAGCTTAAAACCAAAGGTTTCCCAACTAGGACTTTGCAAATCAACAGTTCAAGGTAGCCACAAAGAAACATGCGTTCCCTCTACCCAAACTGAACTACTACTACTACTTCTTCTTCTTTTAATTTTATTGGCGGATGGCAAACCAACTTAAAGGTGCATTTACTGCCACCTACTAACTACTTCTTCAGGCAACTACTCACCTGATATACAATCCAGGTGTGTCTAACTAGAGCCCTCTAGTGCCTCGTAGTATTACAACACATATAATTCTTAATTCTATTACCCTAAGGATAGGGAAAAACTGTGACAGACATTTCACTCTGTTACACTATCCATCTGTCTGATTGTCTACATCTGTCAGTCTATGAAGACATTTTTTCACAGACTAACGTTAGTTGATTTTGTTGTCTAAAAGAAATGTTGAATTCTACAGTGAGAGCTGTCTATTGTTGGCATTATTGGATTATTGGATATCTTTAAATCTAAGTCACGTCTCGAGTCAGATCTTCAGAAGTCCAAGTCAAGTTGTGTTTTTTGTGTGATTTGTGTGTGACTCGAGTCCAAGTCACAGACTCAGGTTTCTATCTCTGCTGTTAGATCACACAGTTTCACTGATGATGCAGGATAAACATAAAACCCAGGATAGAGCGTCTGAGTGAATGTGGTCTGGACTGTGTGGATGAGGATAATTGTGTCAGAGACGCTGTAGAAGGACAGAGTTCCTGCTCTGTGATCCACAAACACTCCTATTCTGCTGCTGATGGGCTTCACAGAGAGAGCAGTCTCTATCTTATTGTGCCAGAATGAGTATCTGAAGGGAGAGCAGAACAAACTCCAGGACTGATCATTACATCCAAACTCACACTCATAACGCCGTCCCTTCCTGCTGATGCTCTTATATGACACTGATATCTCCACACCATCATCTCCACTCCACTCAATCTCCCAGTAACAGCGTCCGCA
>CM041807.1:13670393-13685393 GCA_023376895.1 Aspiorhynchus laticeps
GTGAGTCCACTTCGTATAGTCGAGATCGGACAACTGACTGGAATGAGGTGTGTGCTTAAGTAGTGCTGGAGTGATTGAGTGAAGATTGGGTACAGGTGGCTTGAATTAGAAATCAGGTGATTGTGATCGTTGTGGAGGATTGGTGGTGGAGCCTGGCTGATCTGTGACAAGAACTACTAAGAACTACTGTATACAGGTTCATAATTAATATGAATAATACATAATGTATAATTAATTCTAAAGTAAAGGTCATGGTAACCCACTAGTAATGACTCAAATATTACCAAATTCTTCTGAAGGAATTACTAATTATTTGGATCAGTATTCTAAAGTGAATAACATGATAACTCCCTAGTAATGACTGAAATCATTGTAAGCTTTTTGAAGTCATTGTAATCTCTTGTTGTAGTGGACCACATCAAGAAACGAGACGACTCGCCTGTGAACGCCGTCAGTGCGTTCTTTCACAATCTCGATATTGACTTTAAATACGTGCCCCACCGTTTCACAGACAGGTACTACGCGGCATTGATGGACGTCTGGGATGCTCATTACAAAATGTTCTGGTTTGACAGTCAAGGACGCAGCCCTGATACACAAATACAGGAGGCTGAGCAGGAGGCCGAGTTTAAAAAGAGAAGGACGCAGTTTATAAACGTCACCTTCCCTTTCACAGAGTCAGTGGGTAGGATGGTGTATGTGATGCACGGGCCTTACGTTAAAGTTTCCAACTGCAGGTTCATTGAAAGTAGTAAGAATGGGCTCAAGCTTTCTCTTCTCATCAATAACACAGAGAAAATAGTGTCTGTAGTAACCAACCACAGAGACATTGGGGCACGCTCCAGCTATCTAGGCTTTGGGGGTTACGCTAAGGTGGAAGACAAACATCAGATCGTCCATTTTGGCTTGGGGACGCAGCTTGTCCCCAAACAGACTAAACTTCACAATCACCTCTTTGACTTTGGAGTTACGCTGAATGTCGTAGCTGGGGTAATACTGTGTGTGGCCATCGTTTTCTTGACCCTACAGCGGAAGTTTTACGTGTGCTTCAGCAGACTGATGCGTTACGCTTTGCTTTCGGTGTTAATGCTGTGGATAACCGAGCTCCTGTTCGTCTCGAGCAGCTGCGATCAGCTCCTGTGTAAGGTGAAGTGGAGCGGAGCCACCACAGACCTGGAGCTTAGCAAACAAATGAGGCTTTACGACCAGCATCAGCTCCCTCTGCCCACGGTAGTGATCACCATGCTCCCTGGCTCGGGATCTGACATCCTTAAGCACCTTTTCTACAACAACACAGACTTTGTCTACCTGCGCATCCCTACAAAACACTTGGATATCTCTGAAACAGAGTTCGAGTTTGACTCTCTAGTAGATGCTTGTGAATGGACGCGGTCGGAAGCCCAGTGTGGGCGTTTTAAAATGATCCAGGGCTGGCTGCATTCACTGGTTCACAACACCCACTTATTCCTGCAGAACATCCCTCTCCACGACACCAGCCGTCTGAAACAGGCCCAAAGATTGAGTCTCTCGCAGGACAAGAGGAGGAGGCTGAGGAGGAGAGAGTCCAAGGCTGAGATGAAAGGCCGGGTGCGAGTCGACAGGGACGCGCCGTGAGGAATAAGCCTTGAATTTACCTTAAAAGAAGTATGCGATGCGACGCGGCTTAATCCAGCGGAGGATATCATTCTGATGAGTCATTTATTTTTACTTATATTTGTATTACTGTGACATAAACTTGTACACAATCACTTGTTGAACTTTTAACAAACAAAGCCAGACTAAAATATGTGAAATAGAGTGCAATATTTTGAAATAAGATAGGCAACCTTTCATTGCATCTAAATGTTGTACGACTCGTCTGCATTTTAGCTCACAATTCCGGTGGTTTATTAAAGGGCATACTGACACGCAAAACATGATTTTTACTTCATATTTTTAACACTGCATTTGTAACTTAAGTAACGTAATTGTATTTACATAGTAACTGTAATCAAATTACATAAATGTACAATGTAACGCATTACATTACTTGCGCTACAAGGAAAAGTCATTAGAATACAGTTGTTATGGAGCTGACGAGACGTGAGACAGGCGGATCCATTTGCAAGGCTTTATTATTATACATGGTCAATACAGGCAGGGTCGGGCAGTAGTAAACAGGTATGGCAGGGGCAAGACACAAGAATAATCCAAGGGCAAGCGAGGGTCGGCGATCGGCGTACAATATCCAGAGGGCTAGGCAAAGAGAATAAACTAAGAACACGGGCAGGAATCAGAACACAGGAATTCAAACTAGGTAAACGCGTTGACTGTAGCTAGGCTAAACAATACTCGGCAGTGAGTGGCAGGAAGTCAAGAGTTTATATAGTGTGTGTGTGTGTGTGTGTGTGTGATTGGGTGATGGTGATTGTGAGATTGTTTTCAGGTGTGTGCGTGATCAGTGCAGACAGCTGTGTTTGTGCAGTGGATGATGGGAAATGAGAGGAGCAGCTTCCAGACGCTCCTAAACAGTCCTAGGAGGGCGGTGGAGCGGAGGCGGAACAGGGGGAGGGACGGAGGGCCAGGTCCATGTGGAAGCCAGGGCGGAAAGGATGGACTGGAGCCCACCAGGGCGGAGCGGACGGGACTGGAGCCCACCAGGGCGGAGCAGACGGGACCAGAGCTCCCCGCAGGGAAGCAGACTGGGCAGGTAACCCTGACAGGACCTGGAAGCAGAGGAGAATAAGGACAAACAACACAGGGAGAGCAGAGACAGACAACACTGGGAGAACAGAGACAGACAACACAGGGAGAGCCTTCACGATCTCAGGGGCCGTGCCAGGGCAGGACAGGAAATCCCAGACGGCCTCCGTAGCCATGACAGGGCCGGACAGGGAATCACCGACGGCCTCCTTAGCCGTGTCAGGACAGGGCGAGAGTTCATAGACGGCCTCCGTAGCCATGACAGGGTCGGACAGGGAATCACAGACGGCCTCCATGGCCGGGACAGGACAGGGTGAGAGTTCATAGACGGCCTCCATAGCCGTGACATGACAGGATGAGAGCTCACAGACGGCCTTCTTAGCCATGACAGGGCAGGGCGAGAGTTCACAGACGGCCTCCATGGCCGGGACAGGACAGGGTGAGAGTTCATAGACGGCCTCCATAGCTGTGACAGGACAGGGTGAGAGTTCATAGACGGCCTCCATAGCCGTGACAGGACAGGGTGAGAGCTCACAGACGGCCTTCATAGCCGTGACAGGACAGGGCGAGAGTTCACAGATGGCCTCCTTGGCCGGGACAGGACAGGGTGAGAGTTCATAGACGGCCTCCATAGCCGTGACAGGACAGGATGAGAGCTCACAGACGGCCTTCTTAGCCGTGACAGGACAGGGCGAGAGTTCACAGACGGCCTCCATGGCCGGGACAGGACAGGGTGAGAGTGCACAGGAGGATACCACCGACACCTCTGGAGGTTCTGCAGCTAACGCCGCCACCTCTGGAGGTTCTACGGTGGTAACCTGACCGGGTGAGAGTATATTGCTGGGCGCCACCACCTTGCCAGGGGCTGAGGCTCGCACCACCGCTTGGGGAGGTTCTGCAGCAGATGCCTTCCCCTGGGGCAGTACAGTGGTGGTGTATGTGGCCCAAATGCAACATAGTGCGATCCCTATCATGGGAAGCGCCTCAGACAGGGAAATCAGTTCAGAAACAGGAGGACCGAAGTGAGTGGATTTGGGGATACTAGCAGTGCGTACAGACACCAGCTGTGCATCCCTCACGCTGGATATCAACCGGAGAACTTGAAGGACTGACCTTGAGTCTCTGGGTGGGATAGGTGCTGGCTGAGGAGCTGAGACGTGAAGAGGTTCTGGCTGAGGAGCTGAGACGTGAAGGGGTTCTGGTTGAGGAGCTGAGACGTGAAGAGGCTCTGGTTGAGGAGCTGAGACGTGAAGAGGCTCTGGCTGAGGAGCTGAGACGTGAAGAGGCTCTGGCTGGTCAGCTGCGACGTGGCGTGACTCTGGCTGGTCAGCTGCGACGTGGCGTGACTCTGGCTGGTCAGCTGCGACGTGGCGTGACTCTGGCTGGTCAGCTGCGACGTGGCGTGACTCTGGCTGGTCAGCTGCGACGTGGCGTGACTCTGGCTGGTCAGCTGCGACGTGGTGTGACTCGTGACGATCAACTGTGGCTTGGCGTGACTCTTGACGATCAACTGTGGCTTGGCTTGACTCACAGAGATCACAGGTGGCTTGGCTTGACACGTGATGATCAATTGTGGCTTGGCTTGACTTGTGACGATCAACTGTGCTCTGGTTGGACTTGTGACGATCATCTGTGGCTTGGCTTGACTTGTGATGATCAACTGTGCTTTGGCTTGACTTGTGACGATCAACTGTGGCTTGACTTGACTCACGGAGATCACTGGTGGCTTGGCTTGACCTTTTAACATAGGCTGTGACTTGACTTGGTTCTTCAACATCAGCGGTGACCTGACTTGACTCTTTAACATCAGCGGTGACTTGACTTGACTCCTTAACATCAGCGGTGACTTGACTTGACTCCTTAACATCAGCGGTGACTTGACTTGACTTCTTAACATCAGCGGTGACTTGACTTGACTCCTTAACATCAGCGGTGACTTGACTTGACTCTTTAACATCAGCGGTGACTTGACTTGACTCTTTAACATCAGCGGTGACTTGACTTGACTCCTTAACATCAGCGGTGACCTGACTTGACTCTTTAACATCAGCGGTGACTTGACTTGACTCCTTAACATCAGCGGTGACTTGACTTGACTCTTTAACATCAGCGGTGACTTGACTTGACTCTTTAACATCAGCGGTGACTTGACTTGACTCTTTAACATCAGCGGTGACTTGACTTGACTCTTTAACATCAGCGGTGACTTGACTTGACTCTTTAACATCAGCGGTGACTTGACTTGACTCTTTAACATCAGCGGTGACTTGACTTGACTCTTTAACATCAGCGGTGACTTGACTCTTTAACATCAGCTGGGAACTGACCTGGCTTGTGATTGGCCGCAATGCCGCTACGGGGTGTTGTTGTTGCCGCCATTTTGTGAGCGTGATCTAGCGTGGCTGTGTCCACACAATTGGGTGCGGTGTCTCGTTCCTCCGCGACCCCCACAGTGAACGAAGAGCCAACACATAGCAAAGCATAGTCCAGGAACTGACTGAGAGATGAACGGGGACCCTCACGGATTAGCTGAGACTTCAGCGGTTGATTAATGCCCTCACAAAAGAAGTCTATGAGTACACAGTCCGGCAGATCAGAGAAATGGGCGAGGTCTAAATAGTCTTGTACATAGTCCTCGAGTGGTAGCGAGCCCTGCTCGAGGTGTAATAACATCCGTGCAATGTGGATCCTTTTGGGGCCGAGTATTCTGTTATGGAGCTGACGAGACGTGAGACAGGCGGATCCATTTGCAAGGCTTTAATATTATACATGGTCAATACAGGCAGGGTCGGGCAGTAGCAAACAGGTATGGCAGGGGCAAGACACAAGAATAATCCAAGGGCAAGCGAGGGTCGGCGATCGGCGTACAATATCCAGAGGGCTAGGCAAAGAGAATAAACTAAGAACACGGGCAGGAATCAGAACACAGGAATTCAAACTAGGTAAACGCGTTGACTGTAGCTAGGCTAAACAATACTCGGCAGTGAGTGGCAGGAAGTCCAGAGTTTATATAGTGTGTGTGTGTGTGTGTGTGTGTGTGATTGGGTGATGGTGATTGTGAGATTGTTTTCAGGTGTGTGCGTGATCAGTGCAGACAGCTGTGTTTGTGCAGTGGATGATGGGAAATGTAGTCCTTGAGTGATCTGTGACTGACTGTGTGATGGGTGAGTGACCTCTAGAGGTGAATGAAGAGAAGTTCATGGTTTGGATTTGTGACAACAGTAACCAACTCTGATGTGTAGTGTTTTCAGTCTGAAGCTGAGATGAGATGCAGTGAATCCTCAGCCGGATCTCTGAAGGGTTTGTAAATCTTCTCCTGAAGTTATTAACATCTCTCTCATACACATTTGACTGCTGCAATGTCAAAATTAAGCACACACGACCCAATGAGATTTGACATCAGTGATTTCAGACCTGTGTGATTAGATGAACAGAGCTATAACAGCTTCTGATGACTGATAATATAACACACAAATAATGTGGATTTTGTTTAGAATCAGTTGATGCTGCATTTATAGTTTTTTTTAACACATTACATAAATGTGATAGCTTTGAATATATTTAATGTCATTTATTTAATATGATAAAATCAACCTATTATGTCCTATTACTTTTTCATATGTTTCAGTGGCTGTGCAAAGGTATGGAAATGTAAGTATGCTACAATCACACTTTACATAAGAATATGATTATGTTAGAAACCCATATGTTTCATGTTACAAAATTGCAGTAATGCAGCAGATGCTGGAACGGTTCAGAGAAAATCTCTCATTCAGAGAGTGGATCTGCTGTTAAATCTGGATTGAAGATAAAATCAATCTCAAATACTTCATTAAGAAAGCATTGTCTGTTTTGTTAATGTTGTGCTGTTCAACACGGGGCTGTTTTCTTCAAAAGGAGACAGAACAGTGTTTACTGATGTCTCCCAGATTTAAGAGTAAACCAATGTTGGGAATTCAACCTTCGAGCAAATATTAGATGACAACTAATCATTAAAGGTCTAACAGGTTTGTTCCAGCAATGAAAGGCATGAGATGGAGGTCCAGTAATAACAGAAAAACACAGTGACCTCTGCTGGATCTGTGTTTGTGTCTCCTCGTGTATTTCTCTCATGTCAAGTGATCAGAGCGATGAAAGTCTCATAGGAAAGGCTTGTTTGTGTAATTCTCTGGTGATTACTGGATCCGCTCATCATTAGTTGAGTATATACTGTACTCTCTGCAGTCTCTGGATTGCTGTGGTTTGTTCTTCTGCTCTCTCTCAGATCTACAGGAGTTTATCTGTCTCTGAACATCAGTCTCAGCTGTGGATCACAGTCACAGCGAGGAGAATGTCCTACAGATTTATTCTCTGGACACTTTTCTCTCTAAAGACTGGTCATCATTTCTTTCCTCTGTATTTGTGTCATTCCTCTGTCTCTCTCTGACAGAACTATCATGAAACCAGCAGGAAAACACTTCAGCTCTTCAGTGCTGTCTCACATAAAATCAACTCAATTCGACCGGTCGAGGCAGTGAGGAGCCACACTGAGTTTATATATCATGTTTATTCATATAGCACTTTTCACAATGCATATCATGTCAAAGCAGCTTCACAGAAAGTGCTTGTTTTAAATGTTTCAGGCATGAAGCCAGAGGAGCCTGTGTCACTGAAAAACTGATAGAGAAAAATCTTGAGTCTCCAAACTCACGAGCAATAATATTCAGCTCTGAGATCATACAAATCAGTTAAAGTCATGTGTGCAGTAAACAAACAAAACCCTTCTATACGCATCTATGGCATCATTTGCAAATGAGACTGAGTCCAATCCCAATCTTCATCTGTTCTTCAAATCACATATAACCCACTTCCAGCAGATGGTGCTAATGATCAGTTTACTGTCACACTGCTGTAGACATCAGTGTTAGATGCAACAGTGTGTGTGTGTGTGTTTATCTTTCTAACTGTCTATCTGTCCTTCTATCCATCTGTTTGTCTACATCTGTCAGTCTACGAAGACATTTTTTCACAGACTAATTTAGTTGATTTTGTTGTCTAAAAAAGCTGAATTCTACAATGAGAGCAGTCTATTGTTAGCATTATTAGATATCTTTAAATCTAAGTCACATCTCGAGTCAGATCTTCAGAAGTCCAGGTGAAGTTGTGTTTTTTTTTGTGTGTGTGTGACTTGTTTGCGACTCGAGTCCATGGCACAGACTCAGGTTTCTATCTCTGCTGTTAGATCACACAGTTTCACTGATGATCCAGAATCAACCCAAAACCCAGGATAGAGCGTCTGAGTGAATGTGGTCTGGACTGTGTGGATGAGGCTCATTGTGTCAGAGACGCTGTAGAAGGACAGAGTTCCTGCTCTGTGATCCACAAACACTCCTATTCTCCTGATATCATCATCATCATCATCAAACACTCCTATTCTCCTGATATCATCATCATCATCATCACCATTACCATCATCATAATCATCACCATTACCACCGTCATCATCACCATCACCATCGTCATCATCACCATTACCATCATCATAATCATCACCATTACCATCATCATAATCATCACCATTACCATCATCATTATCATCATAGTCAACATCATCACCACCGTCATCATCACCATCATCATAATCATCACCATTACCATCATCATTATCATCATAGTCAACATCATCACCACCGTCATCATCACCATCATCATAATCATCACCATTACCATCATCATTATCATCATAGTCAACATCATCACCACCGTCATCATCACCATCATCATAATCATCACCATTACCATCATCACCACCGTCATCATCACCATCATCATCAAACACTCCTATTCTCCTGCTATCATCATCATCATCAGACACTCCTATTCTCCTGCTATCATCATCATCATCAGACACTCCTATTCTGCTGCTGATGGGCTTCACAGAGAGAGCAGTCTCTATGTTATTGTGCCAGAATGAGTAACTGGAGGGAGAGCAGATCAAACTCCAGGACTGATCATTATATCCAAACTCACACTCATCACCGTCTCCCTTCCTGCTGATGCTCTTATATGACACTGATATCTCCACACCTTTACTCCACTCGATTTCCCAGTAACAGCGTCCACACACACTCTCTCTACACAACACCTGAGAACACTCATCAAATCTGTCTGGATGATCAGGATACAGCTGATCTGTGTCAGTGTCAGTAGCTGCTCTGTTTCTCTCAGACAGACGGAGGAGTTTATGTGCTGTGTTCAGATCCAGAGTCAGAAACCTGCGATCTGATGAAGATAAAATAAACAAGACGTATTTCATGTAGCTTACACAAACATACTTTTTCAGATGTGAAATTGTTCATTCCAGGACTCTGTGTTAATTACATAAATCTTTAGTTTTGATATGTTTAAAGTCTTTTTAAAAACACTGTGAACTCAGGTTTGATGCCTTTTAGTTTATCAAAATTAAAATCATGAAGTCATTTTAGTGTGTTTCATAATGTCTTACACTGCAGGAACTGTGGCCTGGTCTTCGGTTCTTTGAGGGGAATAATTTCACTGTATGTTACTGTGAACATAAAGATATCATTAATGTGATTCTCATGTGAAACATGAATCTCTTCCATATTGTTTTTAATAGTTTCTTCTGTGTGATATGACACATTACCTCTGCCAGATATCTGTTCAATCTCTTCTCTGCAGAAATCCTCCAGTTTTTCTTTCAGTTTAGAAACAGATTTCTCCACATGATTGAAAGAGAGAAGAGAACTGATGATGATGGGTTTGTCTGTAGATTCAGGAGAGACGGAGAAAGACTGGAAACTCTGCAGGAGAAAAAAAGACAATAAGGAATGTTTTCCGGACACACTGATGCACATGAGAAGCTCCGGTCTGTGTGTAAGGATCTGTGTCACCTGCAGGAACTGTATGTGATCCTGTGTGTGTGAAAGCTGCTCCAGCTCAGCGTCTCTCCTCCTCAGATCACTGATCTCCTGCTCCAGTCGCTCCAGTCGTCCTTCAGCTCGACTCACTGCTTGCTTTTCCTGATCTCTGATCAGCCGTATCAGCTCAGAGCGGCTTCTCTCAATGGAGCGGATGAGCTCAGTAAAGATGCTCTCGGTGTCCTCCACTGCTGTCTGTGCAGAGCGCTGTTACACACCCAGCACAGGCAGCTCTATGAGTCTAAGAGCGGCTCTTCTGTCTATCAGCTGCTGTTCTTCTGCACAAACTCACCTTATGAGACTCCACAGCCGCTCTCAGCTCCTCCAGCTCTTTCTCTCTCTGCTGGATTCTCTCCTGATATTTCACTTGTGTCTCCTTCAGAATCCTCTGTTCACAGAAACACATACAAACCAGTCATAAAATTAAATGCAGCTGATTACTTTCATTCACAAACAAAGCGAAGAGGATCCAAAAACATAGAACAGCTTTACCAGCTTAACAAAGACAACACCATACATCAAACTAAGAGAACTGAGGACATATAATTAAATGAGGAACTAAACAAGACACAGGTGATGATAATATGTAACTATAACAACAAACTAAACTAGAACAAAGGAAACAGGAATAAAAATGGAAAACAAGGAAATGCAAACGAAAAGCCCTTTAAACACAAACAGAAACCAGATGTAAAAGATATATGCATATAAATATGTATGTATATATGTGCATACATAGGGGAAATACATTTGTTTACATTTCTCCTCTAAATTTGGGTTTTAGAGTTAAATAAAAAAGAAATATGATTATAATAATAATCATCATCATCATCATTATCATACAAGTTGCAGATAGTATGAGGAAATTATTAAATATTGTTAGCAATATACAGGCATTTTGGGGGCAATTTATCTATTTTATAATAATATTATTATTATTTTATTTTTTTTGGGGGGGGGGGTGTTAGTGTACTGTTCAATTCTTCTTACAATTAATATATTAAAACAAAATATTTAAGCTGATGTTTGATAATAGGAGTAGACTTTCAAATATTATTCTGTAAGTGTAAACAATCATTACTGTGTCTGAAGACTATTTCAACTAAATCACATGCTTTCTCAGCATTTCAGACTTCATCTTGAGGAGGTAAACCAGTACAAATTGCTCAGTATTTATTTGTGCAATAAATGACACACACGTTTGTTCACTTGCTGTGAAATGTGGTCTGATATGTGAGTGATTTACACACATTATAGAGGGCAGCAGATTGATAAACAGTCACTGAACGCTGCTGGATCGGTCAGAATGTGTTGTGTAATGTGATTGAGCTCATACCTGTTTCTCAGTCCTCTCTGCTTCTGCCGTCACAGTTTCATGGTTCTTGTGTTCATCCATCAAACACGGATAACAGATGCACCGCTGGTCAGTTCTGCAGTAGAGCTTCAGCTGTTCTTGGTGTTTTGTGCAGATCATCTCCTGCAGTCGTCCAGTGGCTTCGGTCAGTTTGTGTTTCTTGCTTCTGAAGAGACCCTCGTGTTGCTGAAGGTGATTCTGACAGTAAGAGTTCAGACACACCAGACAGGACTTGACAGCTGTGTGTTTCTTCCCAGTACAGACGTCACACTCCACATCTCCAGATCCAGCGTCACTATCAGCGGTTTGGAGTCTGGTCTTCTTCAGTTTCTCCAGCATTTCAGCCAGCAGGACATTGGTAGCTAAAGCAGGTCTGGAGCTGAAGGTCTGTCTGCACTGAGGGCAGCTGTAGACTCTCTTCTGATCCTCCTGATCCCAGCAGTCTGTAATACACATCTTACAGTAACTGTGTCCACAGGCAGTGGTCACCGGATCCTTCAGCAGATCCAGACACACTGGACACGTGAACTGATCCTGATCCACTGGAATACTGGCTTCTGCCATTGTGTGTGAGTTTGTGTGAAAGAGAGACAGAGTGACCTTCAAAAGCGCTTCACTTTCACTTTCTCTCTCCAGAAACAGCAAAGTCATTTCCTGGTTTGTGTTTGAGAGACTTGTGCAAAACTATCTTCAGATGTGTGCAAAACTACACGTGTTCTCTTCCATCATCATCTGGAGGATTGTGCAGTAAAGGACATTCACAGTCAGAATTAATATTTATTAACATTAGTTACATTGTATCAGACAAAATGTATCAGCACATGCAGTCACATATTGATAAATAAAGTTAATTACTGCTCTTCTTTCATTGCGTTGTATACAGTAAAGAAGAATGATTTTCATTAACTCTGAATGAGATGAAGATTTGAGCTGAAATCAGTGATGATTGTGAGATGTGACACAGATGCATGTGTTCAGTGGTTTCTCTCACACAGAGCAGGTTTGGACAGCAGAGGGCGAGAGAGGATCACAAACAGACTGAAGCAGACACATCTGGATCAATGAATTGTGGCAGTCACATAGGTCTAAGAGACCGGTGCATAGGTGCGTTTTACCAATTGGGGGCAAAGAAATAAAATGTAGTGAGACGTGGATATCAATACAAACATACACTTCATTATAGCATCAATAAAATTCCCTCTTCCAGGTAACACACCACAAGATTATTAAAGTAATTCTCCAGAGCCAGGCTTAGCAGGAACAGGGCAGGCCGGCTGCAACTCGGGAGGTCGTCTGAACGCACCTAAATTCACACCACATCAAACACCTCACACACACACACACACTGTAAGAAGATTGTACCAACACTCATGGCACCCTGTGAAACACACACCACTGAAGGAAAGCTACACCCTATTTTTTTTATCTGTGTCCCAACCATGACCCAACACCACATACCCTTGGACTATTCCGGTCGTGCGTTCCACGGCCTAAACCAAACAGAAATCCTATTAGATGTAGGGCCTGGTATTGTGGCAGCTCTCGAGCCTCCCTCAACTGCCTGTGGTAGATGATACAAATTCGAATAGTGGCCCGCAGTAGTCCGCCCAGTTCTCCTCAAGGGGACACCATCCATGCATGACTGGCTCTCTGGCAAACTAGCAGGCCCTGGGTGTACACCTGATACAAACTCAGGAACCTCACGGTCCCCCACAACTGAGGTCTCCCCATCAGACCCTACCGGCCTACTCTGTGAGGTAGAAACACCCAAAGAAACTGGCACCTGAGACACTGGCCCCCAACCTACCGGGGGAATTGCCGGCATCAACATAAGCAGATCAAGATCCTCTGATGAAACTTCTGCTAAAGGCACCTCTTTCTCCGAAACAAGGGGATCTGTCGAGGCCGGAACCAGAGCATCCTTCCGAATTCAGGCCTTCAAGGCCGAGCGATGAATGCATCTGACCCTTCCCAAGTCCTCCACTGGTGCAATAGTGTATACCACCCCACCCTCCTTGGGTGATTTTATGACCTGATACACCACCGGGCTCCACAGGTCCTGAATTTTATGGTGACCTCTAGTACCATACTCACTTAAATAGACTAACTGGCCCTCCCCCAGTGGTGCATCACAGACGTGTGCATCATGTTGCGCCTTACAGCGACCAGCAGCAATTTCCAGTCGTCCCCGAGCCCCCTCAAAAGCCACCTGAAGCCTAGCCTGATGTTCCCTCATCCACTCATGCACACTACCAGCCCCAGCCTCCTGGACTCTACCCAAGAGGAAGTCCACAGGGAGTCTTGGCTCTTGTCCAAACATTAAAAAATATAGGGATTTGCCAGTGGCCTGATGAGGGGTAGTGATGTAGCAGAACAGCAATTGTGGGAGGCATGAGGCCCAATCCATCTTCCTGGACACAGGCAGGGTACGCAAGAGATTATGCAATGTCCTATTAAACGCTCGCACTGCCCATTCCCCGCCGGATAATACGGAGTAGTGCGAGACTTTTCTACCTTATATAGTGCACAAAGCTGCTGTACCAGGGAGGACTCGAAATTACAGCCCTGATCAGTATGGATCTGGCTGGGAACACAAAACTTATAAAACCATTCAACCATCAAAACTTGGGCTACTGTCTCTGCCCGTTGATCTTGTGTAGGTACAGCCCAGGTATATTTTGTAAACACATCCGTCATCACCAGCACTTTCTCCAGCCCAGAACGCGTTGGTTCTAACACAGTAAAATCTATGGTCAAGATTTAATTCGGCCTCGAGGCCAAAAGAGGGCCCATAAAGCTATTGGGAAGGAGTTGTGTATCCTTGGCAGCCTGGCACCTTTCACACTCTCGACACCATTGTGCCACATCAGACGTCAGGCCTGGCCAAAAACAGCACTGTCTCACCAACTCAGTGGCGCGTTCCACTCCCTGGTGCCCATGCTCCTGGTGCAATTGTGTCAGCACTTCATGATGCAATAATGATGGTAACACCACCTGCAGCACCTCTTCCCCACCATCCGAGCGGAAGAATCTGCGATGCAATACTCCGTCCTGACTGGAGATGATTTGATGGAGATGTGTAGTGTTTTCAGTCTGAAGCTGAGATGAGATGCAGTGAATCCTCAGCCGGATCTCTGAAGGGTTTGTAAATCTTCTCCTGAAGTTATTAACATCTCTCTCGTAAACATTTGACTGCTGCAATGCTAAAATTAAACACACACGACCCAATAAGATTTGATATCAGTGATTTCAGACCTGTGTGATTAGATGAACAGAGTTATAACAGCTTCTGATGATTGCTAATATAACACACAAATAATGTGGATTTTGTTTAGAATCAGTTGATGCTGCGTTTATAGTTTTTTTTTAACACATTACATAAATGTGATAGCTTTGAATATATTTAATGTCATTTATTTAATATGATAAAATCAACCTATTATGTCCTATTACTTTTTCATATGTTTCAGTGGCTGTGCAAAGGTATGGAAATGTATGTATGCTACAATCACACTTTACATAAGAATATGGTTATGTTAGAAACCCATATGTTTCATGTTACAAAATTGCAGTAATGCAGCAGATGCTGGAACGGTTCAGAGAAAATCTCTCATTCAGAGACTGGATCTGCTGTTAAAACTGGATTGAAGAAAAAATCAATCTCAAATACTTCATTAAGAAAACATTGTCTGTTTAGTTAATGTTGTGCTGTTCAACACGGGGCTGTTTTCTTCAGAAGGAGACAGAACAGTGTTTACTGATGTTTCCCAGAATAAAGAGTAAACCAATGTTGGGAATTCAACCTTCAAGCAAATATTAGATGTAAACTAACTATTAAAGGTCTGTCAGGTTTGTTCCAGCAATGAAAGGCATGAGATGGAGGTCCAGTAATAACAGAAAAACACAGTGACCTCTGCTGGATCTGTGTTTGTGTCTCCTCGTGTATTTCTCTCATGTCACGTGATCAGAGCGATGAAGGTCTCATAGGAAAGGCTTGTTTGTGTAATTCTCTGGTGATTACTGGATCCGCTCATCATTAGTTGAGTA
>CM041807.1:13690393-13697893 GCA_023376895.1 Aspiorhynchus laticeps
TGTTCTCTTCCATCATCATCTGGAGGATTGTGCAGTAAAGGACATTCACAGTCAGAATTAATATTTATTAACATTAATTACATTGTATCAGACAAAATGTATCAGAACATGATGATTAATAAAGTTAATTACTGCTCTTCTTTCATTGTGTTGTATACAGTAAAGAAGAATGATTTTCATTAACTCTGAATGAGATGAAGATTTGAGCTGAAATCACTGATGATTGTGATGTGAGACAGATGCATGTGTTCAGTGGTATCTCTCACAGAGAGCAGGTTTGGACAGCAGAGGCACGAGAGAGGATCACAAACAGACTGAAGCAAACACTTCTGGATCCTAAGAGATCCTAAATCAAAGATCCAGATCCTAAATTAAGTTTAATCCGACTACGCCAACATGGTGGAGCGCCAGGCAAATACTCCCAATAAGGACACACAGGTACGTTTTACCAATTGAGGGCAAAGAAATAAAATGTAGGGAGATGTGGGTATCAATACAAAAATACACTTTATTATAAGAGCTTCAATAAAATTCTCTCTCCTAGGTAACACACCACAAGATTATTAAAGTAATTCTCCAGAGCCAAGCTTAGCGGGAACAGGGCAAGCCAGCTGCAAATTGGGAGGTCATCTGAACCCACCTAAATTCACACCACATCAAACACCTCACACACACACACACACACTGTAAAGAAGATCGTACCAACACACATGGCACCCTGTGAAACACACACCACTGAAGGAAAGCAGCTAGCCTCCCCTGCTCCACACCGAGTCCTCACTGGCTCCTGGAAAAATAAATAAGAATTGCCTCTCTGGCAAACTAGCAGGCCCCGGGGGTACACCTGATACAAACTCAGGAACCTCACAGCCCCCCACAACTGAGGTCTCCCCATCGAACCCTACCGGCCTACTCTGTGAGGTAGAAACACCCAAAGAAACCGGCACCTGAGAGACTGGCCCCCAACCTACCGGGGGAATTGCCGGCATCAACAGCAGATCAACATCCTCTGACGAAACTTCTGCTAAAGGCACCTCTTTCTCTGAAACAAGGGGATCTGTCGAGGCCGGAACCGGAGACTCCTTCCGGATTCGGGCCTTCAAGGCCGAGCGATGAACGCATCTGACCCTTCCAAAGTCCTCCACTGGTGCAATAGTGTAAACCTCCCCACCCTCCTTGGGTGATTTTACGACCTGATACACCACCGGGCTCCACAGGTCCTGAATTTTATGGCGACCTCTATTACCATACTCATGTAAATAGACTAACTGGCCCTCCCCCAGTAGTGCATCACAGACGTGAGCATCATGTTGCGCCTTACGGCAACCTGCAGCAATTTCCAGTCGTCCCCGAGCCCCCTCAAAAGCCACCTGAAGCCTAGCCTGATGTTCCCTCATCCACTCATGCACACTACCAGCCCCAGCCTCCTGGACTCTACCCAAGAGGAAGTCCACTGGGAGTCTTGGCTCTTGCCCAAACATTAAAAAATATGGGGATTTACATTTACATTTTACATTTACATTTAGTCATTTGGCAGACGCTTTTATCCAAAGCAACTTACAATTGGGGAATACATAAAGCGATTCATCTTGAAGAGGCAATCAGACAGAGGAAGTGCTCATAACACCAAGTCTTAGTCATTGTTCAAATAAGTACAGGCTAGCAAGGGAAGGAGAGAAAGATAAAGTCAAAGATTAATTTATTTTTATTTTATTTTTTTAGCATGAAGTCAAGTAGTGCTGAAAGAGATGAGTTTTCAGTTGTTGCTTGAAGATTGACAAGGATCCAGCATACCGGATAGGGGTGGGAGGATTATTCCACCATCCAGGAATGGTGAATGAGAATGTTCTGGAGAGTGATTTTGAGCCTCTCTGTGATGGTACCACAAGGCGTCGCTCACTAGCAGATCTCAGACTTCTGGAGGGGATGTAGATTCGTAATAGTGAGTGGAAGTAGGAGGGTGCTGAGCCTGTGCTCGTTCTGTATGCAAGCAACAGTGTCTTGAACTTGATGCGAGCTGCAACTGGTAGCCAGTGCAAGGAGATGAAGAGAGGTGTAACATGGGCTCTTTTTGGCTCTTTGAAGACCAGTCGTGCCACTGCATTCTGAATCATTTGTAGAGGTTTGATTGTGTTTGATGGAAGTCCAGCCAGAAGAGCATTGCAGTAGTCCAGCCTAGAAACGACAAGGGCCTGGACAAGAAGTTGTGCAGCATGCTCTGTCAGAAAGGGCCCAATCTTTCTGGTGTTGTGTAGTGCAAACCTGCAAGATCAAGCAGTCTTTGCAATGTGCTCTTTGAAGGTCAGCTGGTCATCAAAGATTACACCAAGATTTCTGACCGAAGTTGATGGGGTAATTATTGATGAGCCTAACTGAATCATGAAGTCATGCTGTAGAGTCGGAGTGGCAGGGAGGACAAGAAGCTCAGTCTTTGCCAGGTTGAGCTGTAGGTGATGTTCTTTCATCCATGCCGAGATGTCCGCCAGGCAGCCTGAGATCCGTGCAGCTACCGTTGGATCATCAGGTTGAAAAGAGAGATAGAGCTGCGTGTCATCGGCGTAGCAATGATAGGAGAAGCCATGTGCCTGTATGATGGGACCCAGTGATGTAGTGTATGTGGAGAAGAGGAGGGGTCCAAGAACCGAACCCTGAGGAACTCCAGTGACCAGTTGATGTGTTTTGGATTCCTCCCCTCCCCAGGCCACCCTGAAAGACCTGCCGGTGAGATTGGATTCAAACCAGCGAAGTGGAATCCCAGTGATGCCCAGTGATGAGAGGGTGGACAGGAGGATCTGATGATTGACAGTGTCAAAAGCAGCAGAAAGATCCAGCAGAATGAGGACTGATGATTTGGAATCGGCCTTTGCAATTCGCAGGGCTTCAGTGACTGAGAGTAGTGCAGTCTCTGTTGAATGGCCACTCCTGAAACCAGACTGTTTAGCATCCAGTTTGTTGTACTGTGAAAGAAACAGTGAGAGCTGGTTGAAGACAACTCGTTTGAGTGTTTTCGCTACGAATGGAAGGAGAGAGACAGGTCTGTAGTTTTCTAAAAGAGAAGTGTTTAATGTAGGTTTTTTCAGCAGTGGGGTTACCCGGGCCTGCTTGAACGCTGTGGGGAAGATGCCAGTGCGGAGAGATGTGTTGATAATGTGTGTGAGTGCTGGTAAAAGTGTGGGAGAGATTGCTTGGAGAAGGTGAGAGGGGATTGGGTCAAGAGGACATGTTGTAGGATGGCTGGAGAAGAGAAGTTTGGATACTTCCGCCTCGGTGAGGGGACAGAAGGAGAAGATGGGAGTTTGAGCAGTGGATGTGGTTGGTTGGAGGTCCTGTGTGTGTGGAGGTGAGAACTGGTTACTGATTGTTCTAGTTTTGTCTGTGAAAAAAGTGGCAAAGTCGTCAGCTGTTATAGAAGTGGTGGGCGGTGGTGGAGGGGGACAGAGGAGAGAATTAAATGTTCTGAAGAGATTACGCATGTCTGGAGCGCTGTTGATCTTGTTGTGGAAATGTGAGGATTTGGCAGTGTGGACTTCAGTAGAGAAAGATGAAAGCAAAGACTGATACCTAGTCAGGTCCGACGGATCGTTTGATTTGCGACATTTTCTCTCTGCCGCTCTGAATTTGGTCCGATGCTCACGAAGAACATCGGATAACCAGGGGTTAGAAGGGGCAGCCCGTGCTGGCCTGGAGGAGAGAGGACAAATGTCGTCTAGACAAGAGGTTAAGGTAGAGCATAAAGTGTCAGTAGCTGCATTCACATCCAGAGATGTGAAATGGGTAGGTGAGGGAAGAGAGGAGGATACTACAGAGGAAAGAAGGGAGGGGGAAAGGGAGCATAGGTTACGTCTGAAAGTAACCGGTAAGGGAGATGGTGGCACCCGAGTAGCAAAATGTAAGGTAAATGTAATGAAAAAATGGTCAGAGATATGTAGTGGTTGTACCAGAATGTTATCTGTTGTACAGTTGCGTGTGTAAATTAAATCAAGTTGGTTGCCTGATTTGTGCGTGCTAGTAGTGCTAAAGCGTTTGAGATCAAATGAAGCTAGGAGTGAATGGAAGTCTGTAGCATAAGGCCTGTCTAGGTGAATGTTGAAATCGCCAAAGACTAAGAGTGGAGTGCCATCCTCCATGAAAGAGGATAGCAGGCCGTCCAGCTCTTCTAGAAAGGTGGCTAGAATTTGGCCAGGGGGACGGTAGATTACTACTATCTGGAGTTTTATAGGGGCTGTTACAGTAATCACATGAGATTCAAATGAGTTGTGATTGCTTAGGGGAGAGTGGGTTGAGTATTTCCAATTGTTTGAAATGAGCAGACCAGTGCCCCCACCCCGGCCAACTTGCCTTGGGGTATGAGAGAAAGAGAAATTGTGAGAGAGAGCAGCCGGGGTAGCTGAGTCTTCTGGACGAATCCAGGTCTCAGTCAAGCCCAAGATGCTGAGTGTGGATTGTAAGGAAAAAGCAGAAATGAAGTCAGCTTTGTTGACAGCTGACTGGCAATTCCAAAGACCCACAGAGAAAGAAAGAGGTGTAGTAGAAGATGTAGCAATAGGGCGCAGGTTAGCAGGATTACGTTGCCGTCTGCGTGTGTTTTTAGAGCGTCTTTGAGAGAGAACCGGAATGGTTTGGAAACACATGATAGAGGTGGAGGGATAGAGGATAGGGAAGGAGAGTGTGTGAGGGAAGATAGAAATGATACTTAAGTGTGTGCTCGGTGTCGTTGCTCAGTTAAAGTCGTGCAGGAAAAAGTCGTCCGTCTTTACACTCGTTGGTCTTCACACGAGGAGGCTGAGCACGACGGCTGAACGCTTCCACAGACGCTTCCGCGTCAGCGCTCTGACATCAAATAAATACAGTCTAGGAGACTAGAGTGAAAACAGCTGAGGCCGGCTTCTGCTCAGCCCAGCCAATAACCTTAAAGGACTGCTAATTGCTCAATACGAAACTAAACACTTCGCACAATCACACAGGCTCGTTCTTAGCTGAGGTGCAAATTATTCTAATTACCAGTAAGTGCAATCAAACATATAAACCTCAACGAAAATGCACAATAGAAATAGTTAGGAAACGAAGTATTCCTTCCTAGCAGCAAGTAAATAATTTAAACAACAGAACTGCGAAAAAGTATTACAACACTTACGCGAGCTGCCGTCCTTCTCTTCTGGTGACTAATCGGCTTTCCTTTTTTCCTTTTTTTCCACAAATCTTAATGTTAAAGCATATAATGATATTCTAGAAAATTGTGTGCTTCTAATATTATAGCAACAGTTTGGACTCTTTTCTATTCTAACATGATAATGCCTCTGTGTATAAGACAAGGTTCAAAAAGAAAATGATTGATTGAGTCAGTGTGGAAGAGCTTGACTGGTCTGCATAAAACCAAGTCCTAATCCCAGTTTAACACCTCTGGTGTGACTGTAAATGCAGACCTTGAGACAAAAACTCATCACCAAACACCAATGACTTGTACATATGGGTTCAGTCATTTTAGACACTTACAAAACTGTTGCAACAGAGATGAAATACAATTTTTAAATACATGAATTATGTTCCCATCGTTGTTGCCACAGATTTGGAAGTGCATTTTTCTGTTCTAAAGAAGGGGGTGCCAATACTTTTGGCAATATAGTGTATGTCCAGACGCGCAGTCTACCAATAACATTAGAGCGACAGCAGTAGGAACACCCACAAGCGTCTACAGAGTCTAGCAACATACAGTGAAAAAATCCCTGGCGGTGTGAACGGGGCTTGACACCGTGTCATAACTACATGCGACACGACAAGATTCCAGCGACAAGCAATTTGGGTGTCCACACCAGACGCGATGCGACAGAATCAATCAAATATCACAGCCAATCAGAAGCGTGTGTCTGGCTCTCTCTGAAAGTGAACTGCAACAAAATGGATATGTTTATAATCTAATTCATAAATATTAAAGCTTTTTAACATCAGTAAATGTACATAATGAGTGACTGATAACATCAACAACGGAATACACTCGTTGGTTCGCAGTGAGTCCACAGTTTTAACGGTCATCTTTGCTTTAAACTATTTTCAAGATGTGAACTATCTGTTGTTGATTTCAGTATGGCTATAAGGTCACGCAATATGATATATAGCCTAAACTCATGTTTCTCCACTGCAGTCGGCTGCACTTCGAGAAGAGCGGTCACGCCATTTACACCGAAAATTTTGTTGCGCGTCTAGATGGCATTGCATGGTAGTGATAGCCATGAAGCTTCGAAACGTTTTTTTTGGGGTCGGATTGCGTATCAGACTGAAACCACAGTCTGGATAATAATAATAAGCTGATTAAAAAACACATTATACAGACACTTCTTATTTAATGGTATTTTATTGTTTAATTGTATTAATAATGTATTACATATTCAATAAAACACTTGAAATGGGTTTGTAAAATGTTTTTGTTTTTAAAAAATTCATAAAGAAAAAATGAAATAAAATAGTTTTCTGCAAATTCTTGTTATGCATCTCCCAAGTACCACAGTGGTATTTTTAAAAAAATATTATTTTCATATTTGCATACCAAAGTCATGACAAATGCTATTTACATTGCTATATAGACATGTTTTAAAAATTCATAAAAATATCAAATCAAATTGTTTTCTGTAAACTCCACCAGGTTCTTGTTCTGCATCTCCCCAAGTACCACTGATGTGATTTCCACGTTGTTGTCATGATTACATTAGATGCAGCTCTGTGTGTGTGTGTGTGTGTGTGTTTATTTATCTTTCTAACTGTCTATCTGTCATTCTGTTGTAACTTCTCTTTCTTTCTTTTTTTAGATTAGCCACAAATGAGGGTTTTTCACTAAGATCAAATAAAGCAATATATGAACTTCAGCAAACAGTCTTTCTTTTGTCTTTTTGTTACGTTTATTCCCCCAATGAAAATATGTTCAAGTGAAAAATTAATTATATAGAATAGTGAAAATAATATATATATCAAAACCTTGTCCTTAATTTTACACCAAAGAAATCATCTTAGATTTTTTTATCTGAGAAACGATGATCCATTCCATGGCAAAAATGAGTTATTCTTTCCGAAGAAAAACATCGAGTGTGTTGAAATACGTTGCTCCGCTTTAGAGTTGACAACTCCGACTGGTAACGTTAGATGAATGAGCCTCCACAAAGGAATCGAAAGGCATTTCCACTCCAAACAGTACTCCATTGAACACAGTCGCAATCAGACATTCATCCAAACATACATTAGGAAATTAAATTAGAGGGGAAAGAAAAAAGTCCTTATGTTGAGCTTAAAACCAAAGGTTTCCCAACTAGGACTTTGCAAACCAACAATTCAAGGTAGCCACAAAGAAACATGCGTTCCCTCTACCCAAACTGAACTACTACTACTACTACTACTACTTCTTCTTTTAATTTTATTGGCGGATGGCAAACCATCTTAAAGGTGCATTTACCGCTACCTACTAACTAATTCTTCAGGCAACTCACCTGATATACAATCCAGGTGTGTCTAACT